>NW_024121455.1:5698569-5749947 GCF_016745375.1 Pimephales promelas
GCCTCAAAATAAACTTATCTTTTGAAAGCTAAACAAGCTTCTAGTTCTTTCATGGTCAACTTCTCAAGTTGTTTGTTTAATCAGCATTCAACAACTGCTAATAAAGTACTGCTTCTGTTTATTTGTTCTTAATAAAAGAATTATTCTAGTTCTCAATAACGTTTCTTCATTTCCCCAATCTCAATTTTAATCGTCAAGTTCTCTACCATAGTTTACTATTTGACTTAAGTTTTCTCTTGGAGTTTCTCAATCTCCAATTAGGATTCACACTAACTTTGATGAGGCAAGCACTCTGCTTGTGATACTTTTGCAGTTATTGTAAATCATCTGTGCGATTAGTCTCTCTATATCATCTAAAAAACTTTTAAAATGTTGATTAAAACACAATCATCCTTTTAGTTACTTTGATATATTTTGCAACTCACATCTGTTGGAGTCATTCTTTTTACATCAAACTGTAGGCCTATTCGTGTTAATGATCCTGCTGACCACAATTAAAACATTCTCTGCCAGCTCCAACTTACTGCACACACTTGTAGCAGTGTGTGTCCCATTCAGGAATGCACACAGAGCCACTGATAAGCAGTTCTCTGTGTTCCTTTACAGTCCACCAGTGGCGGATTTAATCAATAGCCCAATCATAATCTTCATCATTATTATTGACAGATCATTAATTTTCATAAGCCGCATCAAAATGCTCAAAATATTCTAAGTTGTTTTCACAAAGTTTCTTGACTACTTTGGTCACTTGTCCTGGGAAATTATCCCTGACCCAAATTATCAAAATTTTATAAAACAGTAGCTTATTTCAATGTCAATCATCCTTACTGATTTCCAGAATCTTTGGACATAGCTGTCTTTACATTTTACTAATTTGGTATTACCATCAACAACACTAATTACAGAACAAGTACATATCTAACATCCGGAAGCCGGACTGATTAAGCAAACACTGTCACTGTACTCCCAGCATAGCTGGACCCTTTAGGTTCAACCAATGGTTGTCAAACCAAAATTAAACATAATTTCAATCATTATTTTACCACTAAAATATAAAATTGTTCCCCATTCTGCTTAATGAAACATTCCTTATCTTTATATAACTGTTAATCATACTCAATGCCTTATTGTTTTATCTGAAACTTATTTTCATATAAGTTCAACTTAACCTGACTTAACAGTCGCTCATACAGTAAATAGTTCCATGAATTCTTTCAGAATTTTCTTTTCTCTCTACCAGCTTCCTCAAGCCAAATGTCCACTGTCTATTCACATTTTTACATTCATGATGAATGCAGCCACAACAGCCTGTTTGCTTTTCGCTGCCCTGTACCACTGATTCCTTCACTACTTTAGTCTGGTAGCACTCAGTGTTCCCTCACTGGGAAAATCATGATACTTTATCAATTTTTCTATATCCACACATTTCTGCCCATAATGTTTTCTCATTTGGCAAAACACCGGTCTATCATATCTGGCAAGCTTGCTCTGAGATTTCCCCATACTGGCTGTTTCTATTTCCCCCATGGATTTTCCGTTGACGCGTCTAATAATCTGTCGGACGTCTCCAACAGATCCGATCTCTTAACCCAAGATCGGCCAAGGTGCACTACCAGCGCTTTATCTACTGGAAATTTCTTGACCCCGCTGCACGATCTCAATTACCCCACAGATTAAAGTCCACCTGAAATCTCTTGACCTGCTTTCAGCCCTCAAGTGATTTTGGACCGTAATCTGGGCGAAATCTCTTGATCTGACAAATGTCAATTATTTTCAGATTTACGAAAACTCAGTGTCCATGTGAAATCTCTTGACCTGCCAACAGGTCTCAATTAATTTTGGACTACTCTCTTATTCGCACCCCGAAATAGACCCCAGCTAGTACAGTTCCTAATTTCAGATTTACGAAAACTCAGTGTCCATATGAAATCTCTTGACCTGCCAACAGGTCTCAATTAATTTTGGACTACTCTCTTATTCGCAATTTACGAAAACTCAGTGTCCATGTGAAATCTCTTGACCTGTCAACAGGTCTCAATTAATTTTGGACAACTCTCTTATTCGCAACCACCGAAATAGACCCCAGCCAGTACAGTTCCTCTCAATTATATACCCAATATAAAACGAATTTAGCTGTGTCTTGCCAGGATGTCTTTTCTCTGTGCCTCGGGTTCTTTTTGATTCGAGTGGAGCCTCTCCTGGGCCTGATAGTGGTCGGCCCCTCTCTCTCAAGCTTACGAGGTAGAGCTGGAACTGCTCAGTCCAGGTGGCCAAACACCGTCCGCTCTCAGGTCCAGAAGGCACTTCCAAGGAATCCCACTTCTGACACCAATTGTTAAGGCAAAAATTCAATAAACAGACATCACTTCGTAAGAGATACTCTGAGTCAAATTGATAAAAGGAAAAAGTTTATTAGTCTTGCAAGAACAATAAGGCTCAGTCACCAACACAGATTACTGCGAAGTGGAGTGACGCCCAGAACACAGGCCGGGGTGAAGACTAAATAGCCCTCCCCAAGGTTATACTGCAAGCCGAGCCTTCTCTGTAAATTTCCACAAAGTTATAGGATTCATGATGCCAGGTTAGATTTACTAACCCCCTCAACCACTCCCAGTCTAAGATGACCCCTGACCCGGCCGGTCCTCTGGTGCCTAGCTCCACTCTTGATATGGGAGAACAATTAATACATGTGAGATTAAAATTCCCCACAACAGCAGTTTATTCAGTGTGGTGAAACCTCTTCTTCATTAACATCTATCTATAAAAAGGGCCCTGGTCTCCTTTCCAACTACTTTGCGAACCTTGGAGGTGTGCCTTAAAGAGCACCTATCATGGATTTTTGAAAATGACTGTTCATGTAGTGTGGAATATAGCTCTAAGGGAATGAAAACATCCTGCAAAGATTTATATCTGAAAGTGCACCGTATATAAAGTTATTGTCTTTCAAAAGTGAGAGTCGACTCTGAGTCTATGAAATGAATTGTTTTTGAAACGAGTCATTAGCTGTTATATCGTGACGTAGAGAGGTCATTGGCCGCTCCCAACAACTGCGTGCGCAGACTTGAAGTGACGTCTAGAACACATGCAAATACTTCAGCTGAATCACATCATGTCGAGAAGACGCTGTGTTCTACATTGCAAAGACAGTTCAGCCACTTGTTTCCATTGTCCAGGGACGAGCATGTGAAGAATCAGTGGTCAGTGTTCATATTTGCAACGAGTAGTATTTGCAATCCAGTGTATATGGATCAGGTTCGTCCTCCTCCGAATCACAATCTGTAAGTAATATTAATAATGTTTGTTATGTTTTCTATAGCATGCACAATATAGTTATATTGTGTTGTGTGTGTTGTGTACACTCCGCGCAGCTTCTAAGCGGGGTAAAGTTATGATATTCACCAAACATTCATTGAAAAATGGCAATTACCTCCTAATGACTTAGCCAAATATGACTTCACTCTATATAATAAGCAGTGCCCCTCAAAAGCCCCGCAATGTGAGTTTCGCCGGAAAGCTTGCTCTTTACGGAGACGCGAGTAAGGGACCACTTGACAACACTTGACAAGCTATAATCCTGGTTATGGGCGTTCCGTTGCCGACAGTCTCTGCCTACAGTTTACCAATAACAACTGACTGGGTCATTTGACCAATCGCCGCAGATTCGCGTCACTCAAAGAAGATGTTTGGGAAAATGAATCGTCGAACGAATCATTTGGGAGTCGTTGAGCAAATCAGTTAAAAATAAATGCATATTAAAAGACAAAGTGTTTTCTATCCTTGAATGCACGTAAAAGTTTTTGGGAACTCCTAAAACAAAAATAGGAACATTTCAAATACTATGATAGGGGCTCTTTAAAGCGGCTTAGCCTGGGGACAGCCTGACTGGCAGAGCCAAAAGAGGTGATGACCGAGACCAGAGACCAAAAGGATGACTGTCCAGGGCGAGACTGAAGGCCTGAAAGTCCGAGGCCGAGGTGGAGCCGGGGGCTTGGCAGACTGAGGTGACGCCAGAGGGAGTGAGGACAAAGGTGGGGCCGGAGGGAACGAGTAACCGGTGGAACCAATAGTGTAAAGCCTGAGGAGCAGCCGGAGGCTCTGAAGTCCGCAATATAACCAGAACAACAAGGAACCAAGGTGAAGACGGAGGATCGAATGAGCCCGATGGAGCCACATGGATGATGAATCACGGTAGAGCTGAAGGAACGCACGGCCAAGACGGAGCCAACAGGCTTATAGGCCGAGGTGAAGTCATGAGTCTGGAACCTCTGCTTCTGGCTCAGGAATGGTCTGAGCAGTAGGCGAGGTTTCTTGGGCTGACCTGACAGTAAGATCCGGTCTTGGGACAGATAGTGTGGCCAGATCCGGTGGCTGGCTCTGGCTCCATTGTTGGAGTGGGCTCTAGTGTTGGGTCTGTGCCTGGCTCAGGCTAGGGATCTAGTTGCGTAGTGGGCTTCATCACTGGGCCCATGGTGGCTGAAGGGGTCGTCCTCCTCTGCCGCACATACGAGGAGGAGGAGGATCCAATTATTGTGTGTGCGTACATAAGATGGTATTTTTACCAGTATTTTTGAAGAGCTAAAACTACAACTAAAGATCTGTTGTAGGGTAATGCCTGTACCAAACTGTAATGGGTAAAAACGTTCCTATGATGAGGAAAGTCAGATATGCTTGAGCATTCTGTCCTTTTTAGGGTTACATCTTGTGACACCGTGTGCTATGTGACTGTAAGGTGTAACATGAGGACTCATTTACATTTGTGTCATGGTTTGAATAATTCTGAACATAGATACTGTGATGCAAGAAAAATGTCACACTTTGTCTGACACTGAAGTATTATCGTAGGCCATTGTATTGTATCATACTCATACAAGAGGTTAGATTTTCTTCTTTTTTGAAGCACAAGATGCTCTTTTTCAGATTTCCAGCAAACGTCTACAATTAACAGTACTAGATAAGGATGCATAGTACAATTTAATAGTACAATTAAAGATGCATTTCTTATCCTAACTTTTAACAATTCATCTTAATCTCTCTCTCTCTCTCTCTCTCTCTCTCTCTCTCTCTCTCTCCCAGGTGTGTGGGGTTATTTCCAGAAATCACTTGTGAAACGTTATGCTAGTGAGAGAAATGGAGTGAATGTGGTCGTTGGGCCCATCTTTGACTATGACTACAATGGTCTTAGAGATTCAGCAGAGACAATAAAACAGTAAGTTGTCTTCACAGCCTTATACTTATCACTTATCATATACAGTACATTCATTAATTTTGTCATGAAACAGTGAGAGAAGACTCAAGCACAGAATGAGTTTTAAACAGTTTATTGAGACACACACCAGGCAGGACAAGAGAGGAGGGGAAGTTAATCCAACAGAAGGCAAGGAAGCACAAAGACCAACTTGACTTAACTTTGACTTGACCCACACAACAGGAAACGTAGACAGGAACAACATACAATGAAATCCACAGGGTTCTCAAGTTTGAGCAAAAGCTTGGAGTGAGATCACACGCGGTTAGGGGAGGAGCCATAATGAAGCCCCGCCCCACCCATCCCCGCCCCCAATTTTACCCATTGTTCATAATTAACCAGAACAAATTAAAATTATAACAATTAGTAAATCTGATAAATGACAGAGCAATTCATCACATCAAATACTCTTTAATGCAGTATTACAAATATAGCTAACCAAAAATATAACAAATTGCTCCAAACAGTTTCAAACAAATCTTTAAAAATTGCATTTTGATTTTTGAATGCGTCTTCTATCTAGACGAATGATTTATTGTGTGGTGGGACATTGAGAACAAATGGACAGATTAGAGTGCACCACCTCTTCCACTGTCTCCTCCTCTAATCTGGCAACCTTTTTAGGGGGCTTACCCTTTGGTGCCCAAAATGACAAAATATTTTCTGCTTTTTTCCTGACATCTTTGAAAAATACAAATGCAACATTATGACAATGATTAAATATTACCCAGAGCAATCTGCTGTAATACATCCTTAATGTAACTAGAAAGACTATTAATATTACAGTATAATATAATTTAAAATAAAATCAGTAAATCTTCATTCCTTTCCATACCCACTAACATTTCTCTTAGTTTCAGATAACGTAAGATAGCCAAACTGAGCCTGGTTGCAAAGTAGTTGTAGAGTTTTTGACTGCATCAATAATAATGTACGATGGGCTACATATTAAATGTTCTAGCCCAAAAATGTTAGACGAGCTTCTTCCAACTGACCTTCTTCTCCATCACGACACATGTGTTCGCGCGATGTTGTTGGTTACCTAGTAACGAACGTACGGTGGCCGAGGATGTTCCGTCCATTTCCGTGTGTTCGCACTACTGAATGACATGTCATGTATAGATCAGTGGTGCACGCAGCGCGCATATATGTTGCCTAGTAACGAACGCAATCTGGCGGAGATACGCGCTGGCGGCAGGAAACTTCACTTTGTTTGCCT
Source organism: Pimephales promelas (assembly GCF_016745375.1). The sequence goes on from NW_024121455.1 coordinate 5,705,034, forward strand.
GTGCCTCGTATACAACGTTAGAAAGCTTTCAGCCAGGACAACTTGGTTGGCATTGCCTTTTCAGCGTGAGAAATACACAGTGTGGCGTGTGAGCGTGTGAACCGGTCGAAATGAGTGTGTCTCACGGCCAATGCGTGAGACTTGAGAACCCTGAATCCACAACTGGAACAATGGGAAAGAAAGCAAATGAGGCAATAAGTAACACAAGCAGCACAACACTCAATTAAAATGACCTGGCAAAAAAATCAGTGAGAGAGAACACAGTAAATAAGGAGCAGAGATCATGAGGAACAGGTGAGCACACTCAGAAGAATGAAGGGGGTTAAACAAGGGGGCGTGGTAACAGGAAACATGGAGTCTGGAGCACATGGCGAGCACATGGCCAACACAAACAGAGACAGAGCCATGTGCTCAAGCACAAAACAAACAAGGAAACATTAAACCAAGATAAGACAGACAGATAAGAAGCTGAGGGCTACAAAAAACATTTCCAAGGCGTTATTATATGATTTATCTTTGTTGCATTTTTTTCATCATAAAAAATTACATTTTGCTATTTAAACAGGTGTGTAGACATACAATGCAGTTTATCTTGTGTAAATAACTCCACATGCAGCATCAGTGGTTTTAGCTCTTAAAAGTAATACTATGTTGACGGACAGAATGTGAGTGGAAAGAATGTCTGTGCATCTGAGATGATGTGGGGTAACAAATGAAAGTATGCATATCTCCATTACCAGATTCATAATGCAACTGAAGTTATTTGATCCATGACCAGTTGACACAAAACTAGCATTTTACAAGCCCTGATATGTACATACTTTAATTTTATATAATCCTTCAGTCGGAGTATGTAACTCTTTCTTTGTTTACAGATATGTCAGTGGCTCTGTGCAAATCCCAACTCATTACTACATTGTTGTTACAAGTTGTCTGGATTATACACAGACTCCTGACTCCTGTGCTGGCCCTCTAAGTGCATTCTCTTTCATTCTTCCACACCGATCAGATAATGATGAGACATGTAATGTAAGTCCTCTCCTCTCCTCTCCTCTTCTCTTCTCTTCTCATCTCATCTCCTCTCCTCTCTTCCTCTCCTTTCCTCTCCTCTCCATGCTGTTTACCAGACATTTACAGTAACATTACTTACATTGGTAAATGGAAGCTTAGCTATTCTGCTGTCAGAAGAATTTCTGCTAATACAATCACTTACCAAACTTACCTGTGCAAAGTTACATAGACATGAGCGCCAAATCATCCTTTTAAAAATTCCAGAGTGAATGTGCACACCCCTCAACATACAGTCTGTGTAGTTGCGCTCCTGATATTAGTCGTCATAGCCAGAAGATTTTTCCACCTAGAAAATAGTCCCTTCACAACAATGATTTAGGCAGCCTTATAGCTCAACATTTTTAGTGAGTTCATGTAAGTGCTTAAAAATACAAGCTGTCTGTTTACATTGCTTCCATTATAATTATACTTCCTAAATGTGTTTCTTGTTACTTTAAAATATTGCCATCTAAATGTTGTTTGCTGCAAACGTATTTTGGTTTCACTTTATTTTGATGGTCCCTTTAACACATTCTGTTGACTGTAATTAACATTGCACATACATGCCATAAGAGTATTGGTTGAGTATTATTAAACTTATATGGGTTAGAGTTAGATTAAGTTGACATGTACTGTAGTTGCAAAGTTACTTAGTCAGTAGAATGTCTGTTAAGGGAACATCACAATAAACAGTTTGCAGAAAGCAGCCAATCTACTAATACTCTAATGGCTGCTAGTTGGCATGTAGTTGCAAAGTTACTTATAGTCATAGTTCAAAAGAGACCATCAAAATAAAGTTTTCCCAGTATTTTCAACTTTTTACTTCTAAGCAAAGAACAAAAACATTGTTGCTGTGAGTATATCAGTGCCTTAAATCACATTCTTGTAAATTTAATTGTGCACGAAGCAACCAGCTTATTTGTTGTTTGTAGTTTACTTAAGGGCCACCAGTGTCGGTAATAACTAGGGTTCCCTATCGTAGTCACTTCGAGTTACGTCAGAAGTGACGGAGATTGGGGGTTTCGCATAGAAAGCCAATCCTCTTCGAGTATTAAAACACGAGCCAATGGCATGCAATGCCTTGGGGCTGCGGAATTTTGCATAGCGTACTCCGCCCTACTCCGTGAGTATAAAAGGAGGAAGTGAACGCAACCGCAGTATGTTTTCGCTTCGGAGCCAAGAGAACCTCTTCACTCCTGAAAGCACTGTTCAAGACTCTTCGAGACGAGCGTCCTCTTCAGTGTTGGTGTGACGGCGGTACCCAGCGAGATTCTGCATCGCCTGCGATCTGAGCAGTGGTCTGCCAGACTTTGCGCTTCTCCCTGGTCGCTTCAGCGCTGAAAGAGTGAATTTCCTCCTCTCATTGAAAGAGCTGCACGCGCACGTCTTTTTAAAGACGGTTCGCCCGTGCTCTTCTGGGTGTGATTGATTTCTGTCGTCATCTGATGGTCACGATCGCTGCTTTGTATGCCTGGGCATTTCAGCATGCAGCAGCAGCGTTCGTGGATGACTCATTTTCCTTCTGTGGGAACATGACCATCTCTACACTGAGGTCGAGACTCAATGATCTCACTTGAGTGAGAGTCCCGGTCCCCCCGCTCGATCGGTTTCCTCCATAGGGGGCCCGTCGACCCGGGGACCTGGTGATTTACGGTGATGGTGTGGGATAAGCCCCGACGATTCCTCGGGCCACACCTCCCGCCTCAGTGCGAGAGCCAGCGAGCGTTAGTTCGATTCAGTCGGTTGCTTCTTCGGTGGCACCGGCTGCTTCGGGCAGCGCTCCAGATGATGATGCGATGTCGATCACAGCATCACTAGGCGGGCTTGACTCCTCGGGAAGTGAGGATGCGGCCGCGTTGCCTCCCTCGGGAGCGTCAGCGCCGCCGTGTCTGATCCCGCGATGATGGCCGTGCTATCTCGGGCGTCCGTGAGCATCGGGTGGGGGTGGAACTCCGCCCCTCCCCGATCTCTCGCGGCTGAATAATTGGTTTTTGGGTAACGCTGCCGCCTTACGGCCACGGCCAACCCCAATTTCCTTTTTTCCCCGAGTTGCATGCGGAACTGACACGCACTAAAAAATAAATAAATAAAAAAAAAAAAAAAAAAAAAGCGTGCTTAGTTCCCCGCCCTTCCTCCCCTCGGCGATGCGGCTGTCTGTGGGTACGCTGGGGCTCCCCCGGTCAACCGGCGGTTGCTCTCAGATGCCCCTCCAAAGCCTATGGGTTCTCGTCGTCTATGGCGGCGCGATTCTGTAGAGCGGCGGGACAGGCAGCCTCCGCCCTGCATATGATGAGCACCTACAAAGCTAGCTGCTCAGGAATGTGCACGAGGAGGTGACGGACCAAGCGAGCTGCGAGCCTGTCGCCTACCTTGTCCTTAAACGGGTCACGGAGGCGGTCGCTCGCTCCCTTGGTCAGGTGATGCCCACCGCTGTGGTCCAGGAGCATCATAATGTTCGGCGGTGCGGTCCAGGACTTTGCCCAGCACTTCTCGACCGCCTAGGAGCAGACGAAGGCGGTTTCTCTGCCCCGACGGCCAGCTGCTGCCTCCAACCAGCCGTCGGCTCGGACGCCTCCGCCAGCTCGCCGCCGAGGACGCCCCCCTGCGGCTCCCTTCCCTCCCACGCGGCCCCAGCAGCAGCCTTCAGCCGGTTCGCGTCGCGGAGGAGGCCACAGGTAAGCGTCCCAAGAAAAGAGCCCCCCCTCAGGCCGCGTGCCCCGCTAGATGCCAGGCGAAGCGATGTTCCTGAGGCGGGCCGCTCAGTGATAGTGTCATGGTTTTTCTCAGGAGGCGGTGGCAGGGCCCCTCCTTCCCCGGTGGAGGGCCGGTGGAGAATCTTTTGTTCTAGCTAGCTCCCTGAGCTGGTTGAGGAAAAGCTGACACTGTCATTGAGCACACAGACTGGAATGAGCGCGCACGACGTCCAGTGCGTCGCCCCGTTCATTCCTCTCTGTCTCGGAGGGCGCGGAAGGGTGCGTGTGTCGTCCCCGGGCTACGCCAATCCCTTCCCCCTCTGTCGCCAGACCCCCGGCAGAACAGACCCCCGTGGAACGCTCTGCCTTCCCTGGTCTCTTCTGTCGGGGAGCGGGTTTCGACGGTGCATCCGGACGGGGTAACTCCTGCACGCATGCCGGTCGACCCGCCTCGCTGCCCCTCCGGGGGGACGTCTGTGGTTCGCATGACCCCGTTGGCTCACTTCCTGGAAGCCTGGCTAGCGCTTCCCGGGGTTCCCGCTGGGTCATCAGAACGATCGGATTCGGCTACGCGATTCAGTTCGCACGGTCTCTTCCCCGCTTCAGGGGAGTTCGCTCCACGATGGTTGGTGGCAATGCCCCAGTCTTGAGAGCGGAGATTGCGACCCTGCTGGCGAAGGGTGCAATCGAGACGGTCCCTCCAGCCGAGGTGAGGTCCGGGCTTTACAGCCCCTACTTCATTGTCCCCAAGAAAGACCGGTGGGTTACGACCGATCCTGGACCTGCGCATTTTGAACCGTTCTCTCCATCGACTACCGTTCAAAATGCTCACGGCCAAACGCATTTTCGAATGTGTTCGGTATCAGGATTGGTTTGCAGCGATCGACCTGAAGGACGCGTACTTCCATGTCTCCATTCTCCCTCGACACAGACCGTTTCTTCGGTTTGCCTTCGAGGGCCAGGCATACCAGTACGCCGTTCTCCCATTCGGGTTAGCTCTGTCCCCTCGCGTCTTCACGAAGATCGTCGAGGCAGCCCTTGTTCCCCTTCGCGAACACGGGGTTCGCATCCTGAACTATCTCGACGACTGGCTGTTACTAGCACACTCTCGAGCTCAGGTTTGCGAACACAGAGACCTGGTGCTACGGCACCTAGCCCGTCTGGGCCTTCGGGTCAACCGGGAAAAGAGCAAACTTTGCCCCGTGCAGAGGATCTCTTTTCTCGGCATGGAGATAGACTCGGTCGCCATGTCCGCGCAGCTCACGAACGAGCGCGCGCACTCACTGCTGGCTTGTCTTCGACAGTTCGAGGGCAAGAGTGCGGTTCCACTGAAACTTTTCAGAGGCTCCTGGGGCATATGGCATCCGCGGCCGCGGCAACGCCGCTCGGTTTGCTTCATATGAGACCGCTTCAGCTGTGGCTTCGCGATCGAGTCCCGAGGTGGGCATGGCATCGCGGCTCGCTCCGAGTTCCAGTGACTCCGACGTGCCGCCGATCCTTCTTCCCGTGGTCGAACCTCAGCTTTTTACGGACAGGGTCCCTATTCAGCGAGTTTCCAGGCATCTCGTTGTCTCCACGGATGCGTCTACCACGGGTTGGGGTGCCATGTGCAATGGGCATGCAGCCGCCGGTTCCTGGACAGGAGCCCAGCGCCTCATGCACATCAATTGCCTCGAGCTGTTGGCAGTACGGCTCGCCCGGCACCGCTTCCGAGCGTGCTCTAGGGCCAGCATGTGCTTGTCCGCTCAGACAACACTACGGCAGTAGCGTACATCAACCACCAGGGGGGGTCTACGCTCGCGCCGGTTGTCGCAGCTCGCCCGCCACCTCTTGATATGGAGTCAGAAGCACCTGAGGTCCCTTCGTGCAGTTACATTCCTGGAGACCGGAATCGGGCAGCCGCGAGCTGTCCCGGGCCCGTCCCATCTCCGGCGAATGGCGACTCCATCCCCAGTCGGTCCAGCTGATTTGGGACCAGTTCGGGGAGGCACAGTTAGACCTGTTCGCCTCTCGGGACTCGTCCCACTGCGCCCAGTTATTCTCTGACCCGCGGCTCTCTCGGCTCGGATGCGCTGGCGCACAGCTGGCCACGGGGCCCACGCAAGTGTGCGTTCCCCCAGTGAGCCTCCTTGCACGGGTGTTGTGCAAGATCAAGGAGGACGAGGAGCAGGTCTTGCTGGTAGCCCCCTACTGGCCCACCAAGACGTGGTTCTCCGAACTCTTGCTCCTCGCGACAGCACCTCCTTGGCCTATTCCTCTGAGACCGGACCTACTCTCTCAGAGACGGGGCACTCTGTGGCACCCTCGTCCCGATCTTGGAGGCTGCACGTGTGGCTCCAGGACGGGACGAGGCAGGTTTGAGTTCGCTGCCACCTGCGGTGGCGGCAACCATCACTTCCGCAAGAGCGTCGTCCACGTGACACCTTTATGCGTTGAAGTGAAACCTCTTCGTCAATTGGTGTTCTTCTCGCTGAGAAGACCCCCGGAGATGTTCGATCGGAGTCATGCTTCCTTCCTGCAAGAGGGGTTGGAGCGCAGGCTGTCGCCCTCCACCCTTTGGATTATGTCGCGGCCATTGCCGCGTCTCATGATGCAGTGAAAGGTAAGTCTATGGGAAGCATGACCTGGTCATCAGGTTCCTGAGGGGAGTGAGGGGGCTAAATCCGCCTCCCTCCCCTCCTGCCCTCTGGGGACCTCTCAGTAGACCTGGGTGCTCTGCAGAGGCCTCCCCTGGAGCCTTTGCAGTCGGTAGAGTTTTTGCCCTGTCCTATGTGACAGCACTCCTGATTGCATTGGTATCCATCAGGAGAGTAAGGGACCTGCACGCACTCTCTGTTGACGAAGTGTGCCTGGAGTTCGGGCCGGCTTACTCTCACGTATTCCTGAGACCCCGGCCTGGATATATGCCCAAGGTTCCTACCACTCCCCTCCGGGACCTGGTGGTGAACCTGCAAGCGCTGCCCCTGGAGGAGGCAGACCCAGCCTTGGCACTGCTCTGTCCGGTACGTGCTCTCCGCACCTATGTCGACAGAACGCAGTGTTTCAGGACCTCAGACCAGCTCTTTGTCTGTCATGGGGGGAGCCAGAAGGGAAGGGCTCTCTCAAAGCAACGGCTGTCCCACTGGATAGTGGATGCCATTGCTTTGTCTTACCAGCAGCAAGGCCTTCCGTGCCCCCTTGGTGTGACGGCCCATTCCACTCGGAGTGTAGCCTCCTCTTGGGCTTTAGCGCACGGCGCCTCGCTAACAGACATCTGCAGAGCTGCAGGCTGGGCGACACCCAACACCTTCGCCAGATTCTATAATCTGCGAATTGAGCCGGTATCCTCTCACGTACTCGTTTCGGCCAGTTCTGGATCCGCTCAGGTGTCTTCGCTTGCTCGCCACTCCACTCCCCGGACTGGATAAGTGCGATATTTCCTCAGTTCTTCCATTGAAGTCTTGAGTCCTCCAGCACCGACGATGCGGGCACCACTGCGTTGCTCTGGATGCTAGCTAGGTGCCTCCATGCGCACGGTTCCCCATGGTAACCGTCTCATGTGTATTATCCACTGTAAGCCTCTCTGAGCATGTGTCTTCCCTTGGCAAGCCATCTGCCACCCCTGGAGTTTAAATCAGTAGCCACCTGCGGTTGGTACTCCAGTGTTCCATATGCGTTCCTATGTGGCCATATGTGTATTCTTAAGTCCTCCCTTCGGTAGGCAGCTGGTAGCATGTCCCCTTCGGGATATGTTCCCAGTGTACCTTGGTAATCCTGTGTCAAAGTCGGATCCCCAAAAAAAAAAAAAAAAAAAAAGAGGTAAGGCTCGGGGGTTCAGTCTTTCGCAGGGCACTGGAAGACAGCTTGAAGATGGCGTGATGGCACAGACCCCCAATCTCCGTCACTTCTGACGTAACTCGAAGTGACTACGATAGGGAACGTCTCGGTTACGTATGTAACCCTCGTTCCCTGAGTAGGGAACGGAGACGTTACGTCTCCCTGCCACTTCTGCTGTATCGCTGGGTAGAGGCCGAGTTCAGTCTTGGCTCCTCAGCGAAGACATACTGCGGTTGCGTTCACTTCCTCCTTTTATACTCACGGAGTAGGGCGGAGTACGCTATGCAAAATTCCGCAGCCCCAAGGCATTGCATGCCATTGGCTCGTGTTTTAATACTCGAAGAGGATTGGCTTTCTATGCGAAACCCCCAATCTCCGTCACTTCTGACGTAACGTCTCCGTTCCCTACTCAGGGAACGAGGGTTACATACGTAACCGAGACGTTTCTGTATTCTACATATAGCCACTTTAAATTGTACATTTTCAGGGTGTTGACACAACAAAAATGTACAAAAAATGGAAATGTTTTTCCTTTGTGTTTTTCGCATACAAGCGACGTTGTCAAAATGATCCCTGTTCCCACGGATCCGTAAAAACTATTAAAAATGCTGTATTATCAGCCCGTTCTCATCCCAAGGTGTCATATACTGACGCTTTTGCCAATGCATATACATCCAACACACATGGCACCCTTTAGCGTCAATATGAGACGCAGATATATATGGGCAGAAGTCGCCTCCTAGTGGTCTAACCCTAACCCTACCCCAGACCTAAACCTACCCATAACAGAAGCGTGTTATATTGACGCTTAAGGGTGCCATGTGCGTTGGATATACTGCATATACTGATGCTTTTGCCAATGCGTCTACACGCATTGGCAAAAGCGTCAGTATATGACGCCTTGGGATGAGAATGAGGAGTATTATCCATGCAAATAAAAGTGTTTTTTATGTGAAGAAAAAACATCATTTACTACTAACACGTAATATACATGCGTGCATAACATTACCGTTTTCCCAAATTCATGTTTTTTTTTTAGTCTACATGTATAATATCTACACAAAAAGTTTCAGAAGTTGCCGTATTTATGTAAATTAGTCTATGATTGAAGTCAGGGGCAAAAACAGCATTAAACACATGTTTTGTCATACAGAGTTCAGAAGACGACTCAAAGTGGGTGGAGGAATTAATGAAGACACACACAGCACGCCTACGGGACGTGGAGTTACTCACAGGACTAGATTTTTATCGTCGCACCGGCAGGACCTATGAGGAGATTCTCTCTCTAAAAGTGTACTTACACACATACGAGAGTGAGATCTAAACCACTGTATCCCTGCCTTCGCATTCCCTACATCTTAACTCTCAGGATGCAGAAGTAAGGTGTATATTTTTATAGAACCTATCATATTTATTTTTGGTTGCACTTTATTTTAAGGTGTCCATGTTGCAGTATAGTTGTACATTTAAGTACTGAGTAGTAATATTTAGCCACATGTACTTAGTATAGGGTTAGAAATAGGGGTTGGTCTAATTATGCACAATTTATAGTAATTACCATAGTTCCTACATGTAACATGTAACAAGGACACTGTGAAAAAAAGTGTTGCCTAATTTTTTTTTATTGCTAGTGCTTAAGTGTATGTTTTTACATTCTCCTACTTTATGACTGTAAATTATACCCATGAGTAAACGTTTTTTTTTTTTAATGAATTTTGTAATACTGTATAAATGTGTTGACTGGTGATGTTTATATGCTCAAAGTAACCTTTTTTTAAAGTCTGTAAAAATTGTTCTATTTTAAAAATTTCTAAATGTTTTGTTTCTGATTTTAGGCCATTAAAGATTTTAGGTCATTAGCATGCTCGTTTTAAAGAGAATAGCTCCGACTGGTGGTTATATGGCAGTTTGCAGGCTATTGTCCAAAAAGAGATTATTTCTTGTATATGTTACTTTTGCTGTGCGCAATGTTTTATTTTATGGATCATCAATAAACATAAAGCCTTGTGTTATGTGTTTGTCTCTTTCAAGTGAAAGAATCCAGTGCAGGGGCTGAAGAGGATACAGATCCACAGTAAACTTGATAAAGACAACAATGTCCAATAAATCTTTAAATGAAAATCTTTCAAATAAATCTAGGTATGGGCCACAAGAGAACTGGCAAATCCCAGTATGTTCATCCTAACAAAGGAACACCAAGACTGAAAAAGTTACAAACAAATTAAACTTGGAGTAGCTAACAGATGGGCACGATGGGCCTCAATATGACAGGCCCCAGTGATTGTTCAAATATTATACTTATTAAAGTAATTTTGTTTCATTGGTTTTAATATAATTGCAAACATTATTATAACATCCCAAATCCTAAAACATATGAAATGTGCTTTAGTATGGTTGACATCTTATCCAGGTAGTCGCAAGCAATTTACTCACACCTGTGAGTTTGTGTGTTCATCTATTTTCTCAGAAAAAGTAACTGAGTGAGTAACTGAGTTATATCATTACGTGAGGAAGTTTGTGGGGCGGCAGTGGCTCGGTGGTTCAAGTAGGTTGTCTACAAACTGAAAGGTTGGAGGTTCAATCCCCGGTTCCACCTGACCAAGTGTCGAAGTGTCCGTGAGCAAGACACTAGCTGCTCCTGACGAGCTGGATGGCGCCTTGCATGGCTGACACTGCCGTCGGCGTGTGAAAAGGTGAATGTGAGGCAAATTGTAAAGCACTTTGGTGGCCATTGGGTCTGTGAAAGCGCTATATAAATGCAGTCTATTTACCATTACAAAACTAACTAATTACCTCGGAAAGTAACTATTGCGATTCTTAAAAAAAAATACAGTATTAGATTGTATGGGCGGCTGATGTTGTGTGATTGCTTTGCAGTTCGTTTTAGTGATTTAAGTTAGGATTATTTAGTGAATTTCACCATGTGTGTCATTTCAGACTTCATTATTTAATAGAATTATTATCATTACCCTATTAGATGAATTAATAAGATATTTCTTCAGTTGTAAAAGAATAGATTCTATATTCTGCATGTATTATGCTTTTATCTGTGATAATCACTCAGCCCTTTGTTATACAAATTGCATCAGAAAACAAATTGGGCCTGTGGCATGGGGGGCGTGACTCAGCGGTGTCTGCAGCGGGAGAGCGAGGGAGGAGCCGAGCGGGAAGTAAGTGGGTCAAGTTCAAACGATGAACACCTGTTTGTGATTTCATTGATTGGCGTGAGGAGAGCGCATTTAAGCGGGCCAGGTGGACAGAGTGTTGAGGGACCTTGGAGCTTGTGTGTGACTGTGTGCGGAGCTGTGTCCATATGTACATATACACACACAAAATGAAAATGAAACTTAAGAGAGGGGAAAAGGGAAATACCAGGAAAATTACAGTTACTAGCACAGATTTAACCCTTCAGAGACAACCACAGGATTATATCTTGAGTCTCAAATTTGATGGAACAAATTGCATTCAGAGCTGTGTGTGATGGAAGCGTGTGGTCGTCCAGGAGGCGGGAGATGGATTTCTTTGTTCTCTCACGTGGGTGTGTTTCACGGGAGTTCAAAGCATCCTAGAGAGTTCTATCGTGCTGGATGTTGCCTTCTTGTAGGAAAACTGACGAACTTTAACTGGCTATTCGCAAAAGTAAACGTGAAGTAAAAATAAGAGAGACTGATCACTTAAAAAGCTTCAGAAGAGGTTGGAAGACGACGAGAGGGTCCAAGGAGATTCCGGAAGGAGGTAAGAGCATGTAAGATGTAAGAGATGCTGGGTATAAGAGATGGGAGTGTAAGAGAAAGATGATTCTGTGGCGCGAGTTTTTCAAGGGTGTTTCGGGACTCCGCCCTAAAACTTGACGGCCAATGACTGTCCTCGGGCGTACGCCCACTTGATTAACATACCACGTTGTTAATTTTGGTCCTTAAGACAAAGGAAAAGTTCTGCTAACTTTGAAAACAACCTTATACATAATGACATACATTTCACTATATCGATTTCTATTTTCTAAAAGCTCCTGCATTGGGTATGGGTTTACATCCCATCCCTGTGCGTTGAGCCGACCAGATGAACCAGTTCTTTCCAGTGCCGGCGATCTTGTGCCAGCTGCTCTGCATCCTCCATAGTGACTCCATGTTGTTGGAGGTCACCCGCAAGGACGTCAAGCCATCGGGTGCGGGGCTTACCTCGTGGTCGTCTCCAGCCTGCAGCTCTCGGATCAAACTGGAGAATGGCTCTTGTCGGATGGTCAAGAGGGAGACGGAGGACGTGGCCAAGCCAGCGGGTGCGGCGTTGCGCAGCCAGACAAGATGCTCTGGGCTGGCACGTGCGGGCTCTAAGCACTTGATTGGAAACCCGCTGGGGCCACCTGATGTTATCTATGGTCCTGAGGGCCCTGTTATCAAAGCTATCAAGTCTTGCGGGCAGTGTCTTATTTATATATATATCGATATACAGTTTAAAAGACAGATCACACCAGGAGGATTATAACGAGATCAAACACTTCATACAGCATAGACAGCGTTGTTGAGTTATGTCTTAATGCATTGTATTACAGATATTTAAACTCTTTTGGCACTCATAATAACATTTCATGCTAAGGTAGTGGATTACAGTTCTTCTACACGTATTTCGAACATACTAGATACTTTGGTAACGTTTTACAAGCTTTTCCAGAGCTGTTCGTGTTCGTGCGGGGTGTCTTGCACGTGGATGTGTGTTGAAGATTCACAATCTCATCATTTAATGTTGTTTTTAGTTTTTTTTATTGTTTTTATTAATAATAATAATCGTTAGTATTATGTATGTGTTTTATACTTTTCATATACATTTTTTATATTTTTCATATATCATTCATAATCATTTATAATCTACATTTTTATGAATCAAACTTTTCTGAATACTGTATGTGGAAGACTTTTAGAGTTGGGGGACTTTGGGGGGGAAGTTGAATGTATTATGTTTCTTTCCATCGAGCAGAATATACATTTCAACGATTAATGGGAAGCAGATGTTTCTCTGGTACAGCCTATATGTACTGTGTAGCTCTTTGTTTAAGCAGAGAGAGGGAAAAATACAGAGAAGCAAGAAGGAAGATCTTTGCGGGTCCATTATCACTCTCTCTCCCTTATGTCTTATATAAATTGGTAAAATAAATAACATATATTGGCAGAATGACTGGTGTCTTTTCATTAAATTAAATAACAAGGGGAACCGAAGATTTTAAATCTACAGTGTGTGTGTGTGTGTGTGTGTGTGTGTTTTCCAGTGTTTTTCCATGAGTTGGCAGAGTGTGGTGAATAGTGTGTGCTATGTCATGGGATCAGCTTCCCATCTTTATGTGTGTGAAGCTATCCGGATCTGTGAGTGTGAAGATGCACAATAGATCTTTAGTGAAGTGACACTATTGGACTCTATATCATCTTCATCTTCATGATGTGTAATGTTCAGTTGCAACGCATTCTCACCCCAAGGCGTCACCTTTGACCATGCTTCAATATTTGACGTTTTAGGTGCCCTTTAGCGTCACTTACATGACGCGACCCTACGGCGTCATCTAACTGACGCTAAAGGAAAGCGTCAGTTAGAGGACGCGGTTAGGTTTAGGTGTGGGGTGGGGGTAGGGTACACGCGATCCTAGGGCGTCATCTTACTGACGCTAAAGGGCGCCTAAAGCGTCAGATATTGAAGCATGTCCAAATGCTTCCCAAGGCGTCAGTTAGGTGACGCCTTGGGGGTGAGAATGGCCTGTCAGTTGGGATAGATTTGATCTATTCCGTGTGATGATGCTGTGGGTGTGTTGTGATGGAGGAGTGTGTTCAGTCAGTGTTAATGTCTAGGAGATGGGTGGAATTCTACTGTATAACAATTGTGTTGCAAATTTTAGTTCCAGTTCTAAACTGGGAGGCCTTGCTAATGTAGTGATGTGTTGTTGTGAGATGTAAAGGCCTCTTGAATTGTCTTTTTACCCATCTCCCGAATCTCAGGTTATGTTCAAACAATCATGGAGATCGGCCGTCCTGGCGTCCGTCCTCCGAGGAATTGCAGAAGTAAACCTTAGAGGAGGATCCCTCCTTGTAAATTCGCTTTCTTGGTCGGTTGGCAATTACCTGTGCCACACTTAAGAATTAAAACACACCTCCGCCCTTTTGGCACAGGGTATTAGGTCAACGAAATTGAACTGTAAAGATTAATTGCACACTTGTCCAATTAATGCTTGCTTGGCGATTACAATACAATGTATATTCAAATTTAAGAATATAAATGAAATTATTATTTCTGGTCTCTGGAAAAAAAATGTTACAGAGTCGTTAAATTTAGATGTTAAAACTATTAAGCTGTTTGCTATTGGGCTGCTACCCAACTAGCAAATGACGCTGATAGCTAAAGGCCTTGAGTGACCAAAGTTGTTAGCTCAGTGAGGGTTTTAGATGCATCTGAGCTTTGGTTCCTTGCAGAGCGCTGGTTTGTGTCAGAGTGTGGTCGTCTGTGTTTTTTGAAATAGGGAGGAGGTCTGCCTCTGCCCAATGACCAGCACTTTTCCTCTGTATGACCTGTTTTGTGACAGGAATTACAGAATCTGCTCAGTTTGCCACCGTGTGGCTTTCTGAATTCTCCTGCAAATGGAGGATTCCCTTTCAAGGGAACTTCGAGCTGCGTTGTCAAACGCGATGGGAACGCTCTGCATGATTGCGTCGTGAAGCGTCTGTACAATCAGTCCAATGAGAGAGTAGGACATCAGGTGACGTCATCGACCAGGAAACTATAAAGCACCCTTGAGATCAGACCGCGACAGCTTCTGTAGCCTTCAGCAAGCGATCTCTGTACTCTTTCCTTGTCTATTTATTGTTGTTTGTCAAAGCCAAGAAAAGACATATATATCACTATCTATATTTATGGCAAGCAAGATTATAGACGCTGTGTGGTTCCCTGCCCTCGTTACATCACGGGTGGGGACACACATCAGCTATTTGTTTGGGAGTGGAGCATGCCAGCAGTCAGTTCTCGAGGGAGCTGATTGTGGGCATTGCGAGAAGCTGTCCACGAGGACACTCCGCTCCCGCCGGGCGTTCTCCGAGGAGGACGGTTCGGTTCGGTTCGTGTTCCCCGCGTGGGTCTCTCTGTTGCCGAGGCACGGAGACGACTCGCATTTCGGGGTTCGCAAACGGATCTGACAGCGGGGGTTGGGACGAGCTCAGCTCTATCTCAGCTTTCACATGCCAGATCCGGACTGCGATTTCCAGTTCCGAGGAATTGGTATCGTTAGTGTTTTGTTTTAAAAAGAAACAGTACAAACAAATAAAAATGTTAAGAGAAAGGCAGATGTTTGACTTTTAAATGAATGAATAAATAAGTCAGCTCATATCTGCTGAATAAAGAGGAGCTTTTAAAAGGAGGTTTTATTTATGCTTTTGCCAGTTAAAATTTTACTGGCTAGCTGAACATTATTAGCCTGGTTCAACCAGACTCTAGTTCATTTCATTTCCACATAGAGTCTGGAACCGCTCCATTGAGAAACGTTTCCTTCCTTGTAGGCGGGTTCACTATTAAAGTTCAAATCTATTGGATCTGCCCAAAGTCACTCACGATCTGCCATAGCCAATCGCTAACGGGGTGTCGTGAGTGACGTATGTCACGCGCCGAAATGGCTGGAAACAACAAGTCCGAATGATTAGAGGATTATGTTTACAATAGGATTTCAGTCAACAAGCGCCGCAGGTTTTGTTAATCTAGGGACAATTATTAATTCGAAATGTATATTTGACACGAAGGACATATATTCATTCAACGGTGGAAGCTGTGTCTAATCATTACAAATACGCCGCTGTGGTCGTTTTCTGATCTGCCGCAAATGCTGTAGCAGCTAACGTTACAGTGAATGATCAGTCTGTCTCTATCTGCAGATGTGTAATAAACAACAATTTTTCATATTACGTATTATTGTTTCTTAATTACCTTAATTATGGTCTTCAACGTATGTGTTTGTACATTTTTATGTGGCATTTAGTTTTTTTAGTAAAACAAATCAACCATTGCCATCTAAAACTGAAAATCAAATATCTTCAAAGTATGGTTTTTCACATTTTTATTTATGACAATTATTTTTTAAAAATCACAACCAATTTGTATGATTTACAACATGTAAAACTGACACACCAACCTCCTGCACGAGTACACAAAGGGGCTAAAATGTTCTATTTATCACAAGAATCAGTAAACATACAGTTAGGAATATGAGCGACTGACATGACTCCTGAGCGGATCTTCATCCATAGTTTAGCAGCCAGGACTCGGGGCTTCCGAACACCGCGAACACCAGGCTAAACCGTCCGTCCAAAATGTCACGGTCATCGTGCACGAGCTGCCCAGCACAAACTTCTAAACTTTCTGCCTCCTTCACTTGGTCCTCATTTGTGCAACAAGAGGTGAGACGATAACAATCCGGCTTTAAATTCTGTATATTCTGCAGTTTCTTTTCCAACAACCGACCGAATAGCTTTTCTCACGTCTTTCTCCGCTGCCATTACTGAACTGAAACTGACGCGCTTACATCAACGTCATCGTTCTCAGCCACTGCCTCTATTCGCTGATTGGTCCTACAAAAAAATGGTTTCTGGAAACCTAAGGCTATGGAGCGATCCCAGACGTAGTTACTGAAGTAAAATGAAATTGAGCGGAAGTGCGTAGGAGGGCGCAGCCAGGCTAGAACATTATGAGATTGAAAAATAAATAAGAGTTGTTAGATTAAATTTATTTTAAAAACTAGAAAACTCTGTTTCTCAGCCTCCTTGTCGGGGTTATATTTTATGTGTTTAATCCCCATATTATAGCAATGTTTGGGTATTTCAGTGCCTCGGGTTAAGAGACGCTTGCAAGCTTTCTCTCTCCCGAGTCGGTGTCATCGTTTTTAACCCCGACGTTACCCACCAGCCATCATAATGAATAAATTTTTATTAGGCAGCCCTGGTGGGTATGGAATGTGTGTGAGGAGCGACTCTCTGAGGAGGGTCGCAGCGCTGCCAGTTCGGTTGTTCCCGCTGGTGGCCACAAAATTATATGTACATACAGTATATGTTTTTTTCCGATATAAAGATAATGGGAAAATAAAAATATGTCTGTTCTTCTGGACGCTCCGCTTTCAAGAAAACTATGAAATAATCCATTCAGCAGTGTTCCAGAGGTTTCTTCCTCACCAATGTTCCTGAGACTGCTGGACGAGAGCAGTCTCGGCCTATTAAGCTCCTCGCAGCACAAGGTGCAAACAGAACAGTCTATAGCCAGTTAGAGAAATGCAAGATCTGAGGACTGTTTTATCTCTAAAAAAGCTTGGACAAAGGAGAAGCCCTGACGCTGAGGTGGTCAGGCTTCTAAGGGTGGTCCCCTCTGGGATAGGGACGGTTTTGAGAAATCGTTTCTCCTCAGTGCCCTTTGGGGCGCGACTCTCTGAGGAGGGTTGCAGCACTGACGGTTCGGTTTCCCTGCTGGTTCGCCGTTTCAGGGCACCAAGGTCTCAGTGTCCCCAAACGAGCCTTAAAAAAGAGCAGTCAGTTCGGTTTCCCTGCCGGTTCACCGTTTCAGGGCGCCAAGGTGCCTGCTTTATCCAACGGTCCTCCGAGGAGGGTCGTAGGAACTAAGCTAGTGAAGAGATTGGCAGATCTGAGGACTGTCATCATCTCTAATAAAGCTTAGACAAGAAAATGAGGCTATCAGGCTTCTGAGGGCTCCTCCGGGGCAGGGACGATTTTGAGAAATCGTTTCTCCTCGGCAACCTCTGGGGTGCGACTCTCTGAGGAGGGTCGCAGCGCTGCCAGTTCGGTTGTTTCCTGCCGGTTCGCCGTTCAGGACACCGAGGTGTCAGCGTCCCCATACGATCCTCAGAGGAGGGTCGTAGAGCGGTCAGTTTGGTTGCTTCCTGTCGGTTCGCCGCTTCAGGGCACCGAAATGATTGTTCAAGCAAATCCAGAGGCCAGTCTTGAGAGACTGGTTCCCCTAGTAGAAATTCTGGCAGCATGAAAACTACTGCCACACATTTCTCAGTGGGTCCTGCACACTATAGAAAAGGGTTTCAGAATTCAGTTCGGTTCTTGTCCGCCCAGATTTCTAGGCGTCCTCCTCGTAGTGGTGGACCCGAGCAGGCTTTGGTTATGGAGCAGGAAGTATTGGCACTTCTGTAAAAGGAGCTGTAGAAGGGATTCCTCCTCCCAGCAGACAGCCATTACTTCATTGTTTCTGAAAGAGGATGAGGTGTTGTGTCCTACTCTGGACCTGTGTCAATTAAACAGCAGGATTCAGAATCTTAAGTTCAATATGCTTAAATATGATTGTGTCACAGATTCAGTCCGAGGACTGGTTTCTCTCAATAAACTTAAGGGACGCTTACTTATCTTTCCATCCTCATCACAGGAGGTTCCTGAGGTTTGCTTTCAGGGGCGAAGCATACCAATATCGGGTTCTCCTATTCAGCCATGTTTCACACCTTTGTTTTCAATATGCGTGGATGCAGCTCTGGCTCCTCTGGACTCCAGGGCATTTGCGTATTATACTATCAATGATTTATTGATCCTAGCTCAATCTGAGCATGTGGCAGTTCGGCATTGAGATGTTGTTCTGTCTCATTTTAAGATGTTGGGGGTTGTTGCTCAACGCCAAGAAGAGTGTGCTCTGAGGACCACTTTTCTAGGTGTAGCCTTTTACAGCAGTAAATGGGGTATATATCATGGCAGCTGCGTCCTAACGTAATTACTTTTGGCCTTCTGTACATGAGACCCATGCAGTGATGGCTCAGGACCAAGGGGTTTTCTCTGAGGAGAAAAACGTTTTTCGCATGATCAAGGTCACGCGGCTTTGCCTTCGTGCTTCGGTCTTGAGGAAGAACCTTGGTTCCTCGCCCAGGCCCATTGTTGGGGGCTTCTTGTCGACGCATAATGTTATCGACGGATGCTTCCCTCACAAGTTGGGGGGTATATCTAGGCCAGTTACTCACTGTCAAGCATTTTTTAGACTGGTGTCTCTCATGGCAGCTGTGTGCAACGTAGTTACTTTTGGCCTTTTGTACATGAGACCCATGCAGTGATGGCTCAGGACCAAGGGGTTTTCTCCGAGGAGAAAAACGTTTCGCATGATCAAGGTCACGCGGCTTTGCCTTCGTGCTTCGTCATGTCGAAGAGCCTTGGTCCCTCGCACAAGCCCAGTTTTTGGGGCTTCTTGTCGACGCATAATGCTATCGACGGATGCTTCCCTGACAAGATGGGGGTGATCATGAGTGGTTGCTCGGTGGATGGTACTTGGCGGGACCATCTACCTTTTAGCATATAATTGGCTAAAAGTGCTGGCGGTATTCCCGAAAATCTCAATACTTCCTGCCAGACCCTAGAGGTCACTATGTGTTTGTCCTTTCGGATAAAACACTGATGGTCTCGTATATCGGAGCAGATATCCTGTTGAGGCAGGGGCTGAGGCCCAGGGAATGGAGACTCACCCCCGAGGTGGTGGAGTTTCTTAGGGAGAACTAAAGTCAAACTAAAGTCAGTCGACATTTCACATCGTTGGTACAACGCATTGCTCTATTTGGTTCTCCCTCACACATCCAGCTCTGCTTGGACTGGATGTGATGTATTAGGTGTGGTTAACACTACACCGGTACGCATTTCCCGATATCTTTGCTCCTGGGAGTTCACCCTCATTTGGAGTTTGGATACTGTGGCTTGGCCTCTGAGGGGGCCCGGCTCATAGAATCCCGTCTCTCGACTGAGGTCGTTGAGACCATTCTCCAATCCAGAGCTCCTTCCACGAGAGAAAGTATATGCATTGAAATGGAAATTATTCTCCATCTGGTGTGGACGAACATCACCAAGATCCTGTTAACTGCCCTGTTGGTACAGTTCTTGATTTCTTGCAAGACCGTTTCTCTGCTGGATTATCTCCTTCTACCTTAAAGGTTTACGTGGAGGCTATATCGGCCTACCACACCCCTCTGGGGGGTACTTCTATCGGGAGAGATCATCTAATGGGCTCTATGCACGGCGTTATTTCCGGTGAAGGATTAAGGATGCTCGATAACTTCCGCCGATCATAGAGTCCAATGCAATACAGAGAATTTATATTGAATTTTATACTCCATGGTTATACTAATAAAACGTTAAGTCACAAAAACAGATAAAACAGACACCCCTCGTTGTGTTTATGCTTCTTTTTAAAATTATATTAAATAAACATAACTATATATAAAATTACATCTAAACGTATGTACGTTTCGTTTCAAAGACGGGAGGACAGTAAATATTGAAGACTCTGCCATAATCCCGTTTTCTCCGGTTTTCCTCCGCTTTAATCTACACAACCGGAAATGGACGAGCATCCTTACGTCAAATGCGGAACTTATGCGTGCATATAGCCCATTACTAGTTTTTCTCGGTGGTACATGAGGTTGAAACCTGCACTGCACTTAGAGCACTGGCTTGGGATTTGGCCATTGTACTTGTACCTGGCTTTGGCTCCCTTTGAGCCCATTGAAGAGGTTTCAGAAAAATTCCTCACTTTGAGAACATTTCTCTTTGCGGTTTCATTTACCGGAGATTAGGAGATTTGCATGCCCTGTCGGTTGCTCCTTTATGCCTGGAATCTGCACTGGGTATGGTGAAAGCATTTCTATACCCTAGACCGGGTTATACTCCTTAGGTCCCAGTTAATTTTTGGGGGCCTTATAGTGCTGCAGGCCTTTTATCCTCCACCTTTTAATACCCCAGATCAGGAACGACTGAACCTGTTATGTCCAGTTCGGGCATTAGATGCCTACGTTCACAGAGCTGCCCTGTGGCGTAACTTTGAACAATTATTTGTCTGCTTTGGGTCACTCAAGAAAGAGTCCCCTGCATCTAAACAGGTTATGAGCAAATGGATAGTCGAGGCTATATCATTAGCTTATGAAGCGGCTGAACAGCTTTCACCTATGGCTGTTCGGGCCCATTCTACTAGAAGTGTGGCGGCCTCTACGGCCTTTATTCTGAGTGTTTCCCTTCTCGATTTTTGTAATGCAGCAGGATGTCCTCTCTGCATACATTTCTCAGATTTTATGACCTTGGCCTCTCCACTCCTGGGGCTAGGTTGCTTGCTTCTTAGTGTGCGCAAGGACTTCACACAGAACGGGCATTTCTCAGCATGGCGTAGTGGGTATGGGGTTCCCATCGCGTTTGACAACGCAGCTCGAAGTTCCCTTGAAAGGGAACGTCTCAGGTTACGTATGTAACCCTGGTTCCCTGAGAGGGAACGAGAGCTGCGTTCGCCTGCCATATTTCCTGCATGCCCTGATCGACTTGCTTCAGGCCTTTCACAGAAGCTGTCGCGGTCTGATCTCAAGGGTGCTTTATAGTTTCCTGGTCGATGACGTCACCTGACGTCCTACTCTCTCATTGGACTGATTGTACAGACGCTTCACGACGCAATCACGCAGAGCGTTCCCATCGCGTTTGACAACGCAGCTCTCGTTCTCTTTTAGGGAACCAGGGTTACATACGTAACCTGAGACGTTTTCATGACATTCTAATACAGCTATCTCACCATGTATTTGTTTTCGTGACTCAATTCTTGTTGCCCAGCTAACAATTCCTTCGAATGTCTTTTTTGCTGGAGAAGCACCATACATGAGCGACTGCTGTACACGCGGCCCTGCATTTGTAAGTAGTAATTCAAGGAGAGTTACATTGTTGTGGTTAACACCCTCAATTCCAGAATACTCCTCGAACAGTTCAAACATTTTTTCTGCATATGTCTCAAACGATTCTTCAGTACTCTGTTTCCGATTGAGAATCAGTTCCCATCCAACAGGACTGCAACCACGTAGATCGCGCAGACATTGTTTTAATCTATTTAAGATTTCACTCTCAGGCTCGTTTTGATGTATTGACTGCACAATGGTGCCTGTCATCAAAGCCGGTGGTATCTTATAGTTCAGGACATCTGGAATTGAGCTGATAACAATTTGCCAAATATCTTTTGGTTCAAGCTGAAATGCATGTTTTATGCTAACAATGCGTCTCCACCATGGTTCAAATGGCCCTTTCAAAGAGAATGGTCCGATCTCTGTTTTAAACGAGCTACATTCAGTTACCGTTAGAGGACGTCGAATGGTTGACTCTGTGCCGTTTGGGTGGCGTATCACCTTAAAGGCTGAAAAAGACACTTCGTTCAAAACTTTGTCACATGCTTCATCTGTCTGAAAAGGTACAGGGTTATTAGAGCAGGCTGACTCGTTTAAGAAGCGCACATTTTTAGTCCCATCGCTGTTGAGCGTTTTGGGAGAAATGGACTTTTCAACAATTAGTTTAGCCTTAAGATCTGCAATGATGTATTTGTGATTTTTACACTTTTCAGTCAGGGCTAACTGCTCAGCTAGTAATCTATCTAGCTGTGTTTGAAGATCTTGGATCTTTGCCTCAGACATTTTTGCCTCTGCATTTTTAGAATGCGCCTCTTCACATTTATCATCCATAAGCGAGGATAGAAATGTTGTTGACTTATCTAGCCGTTTATAACTTATGAAGTTTAAAGCCTCAATTATCTTATCATGTTTTGATTTCTTCTGCTTGCTACCCACTGTTTCCCACCAAGTGAGAATTTCACTGTCAATAGCGTCCATGTTAAGACCTTTTTTTACTGAGTTTATGCAGTGTATAGGCTCGACCTTTTCGGCCCATAGTGTAAGCAGGACAGAATCTTTATACATTTTCCAATTTATATTTGGGGAAATTTCTTTCCCTGAAGCTTTGAATATAAAAAGGTTTTTGTTTTGGGATTAATGATTTGCGCGTTCACAGTTTCTGCTCAAAATTTTCAAGAATTAATGAGCATTGTGAATCACATTATAACCACATTCAGCATAGACACACACACATGTTTAATTCAGTTCACAGGATACATATGGCCTTGAATACAACATCAACAGCCTTTACCTAAGTGTTCCAAAACACTTACAGTAAAGCAATCCTGTAGCACAAACAACTATACAGTGTGTTCTATGAGTGCGTTACATTGTGAAGCACAACTCCAAATTTGAAAACACAAACTATTGTATTATTGCTTTTTAATCCCATCTGTTTTACAGTGGAAGCTTTCAAATGCAATATAAAGTTTGCTTTATCATAAACAATGCATCGATCTGCCTCATTTATAAAATCACGTGTTTTCCGATCGTTTACAAACTCTGATTTGTATTTCTGTTGTTTGTCGATTCTCTTCACATTAGCTGGTTTGTTTCCACAAAGCCACTACAACAATGACGCTAAACTCGAGTAAAGTTAAGACTACCAGAAAATCATTTGGAAGATGTTATTCCAATTTTAGGTTTCATTTCTTTTTTCTTAAGCAAACAAGTATATCTTTAAAATCTACTAGACAAGGGTTTCTTTTATCTGCGCGCCGCGGCCGTTATCATGTCCTCACGTTTTAGTTTTGGACTAAACAAAGGGCTTTCCAACCCGTAACAATGCAAACAACATTTTCTCAACACTTTTCAAAAGGGAAGGAAAATTTGACTTACCACAGCAGCAGAAGAAAGGAAGATGTTCAAACCTCTTGTTGATTTTAAGATTCCCGTACTTTGTTGGAAAGGACGTTGTTCGCGAAATCCATCTGTTGCGATCACGGAGGCGTGTCACCACTGTAAAAAGGGCCTCGAAATCGATCCAAACAGCGGGGTTCGATTCGTGGTGAAGGTCTCAAGCGCGTTCCGTCTTTTCCAAGCAAAGTGTTTTTTAATTAAATGCAATACATTTAATCTTATGTATTAACTCGTTTCATCTGACTCCATAAAATGAAAAGGGTTTATCAATGATATCTGTGCATCATTTAGTAGTTAATGCTTGACTATTCCTTTTAACTCTAATGAAAATAAAGTCAAAGTCCGTTAGAACAGCCAAATATAACAATTTATTATGTCAGGTAAATGTATTAGAATTCCACAAGATAATCGGAGCAAACCATTAAATGTTTCAAAGATCAAAGAACTTTACCCAACATATTACATGAGCTGAGCCTAGACACAACATCACGGGCCGATCTGAATACAGAAAGCAGCCCTGAACTCTTGTGCATTTTCCTTAAATAGAGCCAAACCTTACCTGATCTAATCATCAAATTTACCTGATCCAATCACCAAACTACAATGGACCAAATCCCCCCACCATGCTTACTGGGGGAAGGAGAGTTTGCATTCAGACAAAAGGTAGAAGGTGATTAACTCAAAGACACACCCTTTTGTGTGCAAGATATTTCTATATTCTTAAAAACCTTATTACCTTTTCTTTAACTTCTTTGGAAATGAGACATTTTTACCAGTCACCCTGAGACTTTCAAAATGATATCAAACACTTCACAAAGATTATCACATTCACATTAAAACCATCTTGTGTAAGTTTCATCTGCAAGTGTGTGTGTGTGTGTGTGTGTGTGTTTGTTGTTCAAGCAAGGTCTTCTTGTCTTCAGAAGACACTGGTCACTGATTATCAACCAGTTCCAGTTTTCCAGTCTTACAGATTCCCTCCTTGACCCCCATGGGTCAGTTTCAGACACTTAGGGGTCACAGACACAGTAAGACGTTTGTTGTAATCCTATAATTCAACAATTGTATCTTTGCAATGTTGACATCTGTAGAAGCTCAGAGGGCTTTGTTAACCAGCAGAACACCTGTTCTCATCAGGCATAAGTAGCATGAGTCCAGCAGGTGGATGAGGCGTTCAGGCTTTCTTCTAGTCATGTGAGCAAAGTTCATAGAGTCAATCTGGACTTTCAGTTGGCATGTAAAATGAAAATGAAACTTAAGAGAGGAAACAAGGGAAAAGGGAAATACCAGGAAAATTACAGTTACTAGCACAGCTTTAAACCTTCAGAGACAACCACAGGATTATATCTTGAGTCTCAAATTTGATGGAACAAATTGCATACTGTGTGTGATGGAAGCGTGTGGTCGTCCAGGAGGCGGGAGATGGATTTCTTTGTTCTTTGCGGGAGTTTAAAGCGTCCTAGAGAGTTCTATCGTGCTGGATGTTGCCTTCTTGTAGGAAAACTGACGAACTTTAACTGGCTATTTGCAAAAGTAAACGTGAAGTAAAAGTACGAGAGACTGATAACTTTAAAAAGCTTCAGAAGAGGTTGGAAGACGACGAGAGGGTCCAAGGAGATTCCGGAAGGAGGTAAGAGCGTGCAAGATGTAAGAGATGGGAGTGTAAGAGAAAGATGATTCTGTGGTGCGAGTTTTTCAAGGGTGTTTCGGGACTCCCCCCTAAAACTTGACGGCCAATGACTGTCCTCGGGTGTACACCCACTTGATTAACATACCACGTTGTTAATTTTGGTCCTTAAGGCAAAGGAAAAGTTCTGCTAACTTTGAAAACAAACTTATACATAATGATATACATTTTACAATATCGATATACAGTTTAAAAGACAGATCACACCAGGAGGATTATAACGATATCAAACACTTCATACAGCATAGACAGCGTTGTTGAGTTATGTCTTAATGCATTGTATTACAGATATTTAAACTCTTTTGGCACTCATAATAACATTTCATGCTAAGGTAGTGGATTACAGTTCTTCTACACGTATTTCGAACATACTAGATACTTTGGTAACGTTTTACAAGCTTTTCCAGAGCTGTTCGTGTTCGTGCGGGGTGTTTTGCACATGGATGTGTGTGTGTGTGTGTGCATGTGGCACGTAGGTGCGGGTCACGCTGGTCCACATGTATATTGCGATAGAACAAAAGGGGGTCTGGCTTGTTTCAGAATTCAGCAGTGAAGCGGTCTCGGCGGGGCTGGACGGAACCAGCGGTGAGGAGGACACAGGCTCGGCGGGGCTGGACGGAACCAGTGATGAGGAGAGCTCAAGCTCGGCGGGCTGGACAGAACCAGCGATGAAGAGTCGTTGGGGCTGGTGCAACGCCCAATGGTGAGCGGTGAGTTATTATGCACCAGCACCCACTCGACGAAGTCCTCGAAGGTCCCTCGAGGCCCCTCTCTGGGCAGGCATGTTCTGGTCTCATCATTGAAAAACACACAGAGGCTGGTGTCATCAAAATGTACATGTGGTACCAAGTCCAAATACCTCTGTGAGCAGGCCTCGAGGGACTGATCCTCCTGGGTCAGAAGAATAAGATTCATTGCCGCCCACTCCATTGTTCTTTTCGGTTGGTCGATCTGTCACGTTGTGGTGCAGGCAGAAGAACAGGCAGAGTCCAAAAGCTCCAATACAAAGGTTTACTCACAAAAAACCAAGCACGGGTACAGGCAGAAGACGGCGGCAACGCAGGGTAACATGAACATCGACCGACGAGGACATAGTGAACTGAAGCAAACTAAATACAAGCAAGAATCAAACATAACAAGGTGAAAACAGGTGATACCGATGAACCGGTGGCTGATTGAGGGAGTGAGTTCAGGTGTGGAGACAAGTGGATCCTGGTAAGTGAAGTGCAGATGACAAAGACAGACTGGTGCAGACGAAGACTGTGACATTATCATTGGAGAATCAAAGAATCTTTTTTAATTCTTTACATTTTTTTCAGCAATTATATTTCATTACAAAATAGACTATCATTTTCTGCTTTTTTTTTTTCTTTTTAACAAATCTTACCTTGTCATATTTTTTTGCTAGTATCTTAGCTTTTTGAATGGTTAAAACGTATACCCTCTATTTAAAAAATCGTTTCTCTAACCCTTAGCTTTATCCTCCAAATCTTGTTATTTCTCACAAATTTGACATAAGCTTTGAAACCCAATAAGGTGGAATGTTGTGAGCCATTTTTTTTTGTTGTTTGAAGTTTATTAGCGAAATGCACCTATGTGTAATCGACCTATTAGTGTCACAGTCTGCGTCTGCACCATCCTGTCTTGTCATCAGCACTACACTTCCCAGGATCCTTTTGTCTCCTCTCCTGAACTCACTCCCTCATCAGCCACCTGTTCCTCGTTTTGATCATCTGTTTCACCTGTTTCCACTCCATTATGTTTGATTCTTCCATGTATTTAGTTCCCTCTGTTCCATTCAGTCTTTGTCGGTCGATGTAAATGTTTGCTGTGTTTTGTGGATTCCCTACCCGCCTTCCTGTATATACCAGTTCCATGGAGTTTCCTTATTAAATGTTTGAATTAGAGCACTCTCTCTCGGATTCCTTCTTCAACCCGCACTACACCGTGACAGATCGACCGACCAAGAAGCAACATGAACGCAGTGGCTTTTCAGGGGATTCTCCACCTGATTTGGCGGCCCCGTTTGATTCTGGTCCCCCCAAAGCCTGCGCTCACCGTCAGCCCAGCCGAGCCTGCGCTCAACGTCAGCACTGCCGAGCCGGCGCTCACCGTCAGCCCTGCCGAGCCCGAGCTTTCCCCGCTGGTTCCGTCCAGCCCTCCCGAGAAGGAACTCTCCTCTCCGCTGGTCCCGTCCAGCCCTCCCGAGCCTAAACTCTCCGCCCCGCTGAGGTGTTTTCGCCAGTTTTCGCCTCCCGCCTCCTCCACATGGACACTTCCTCGGCCCCCGGTCCCATTGGCTTCCCCGTGGCTCTTACCTCCCTCAGCTCCTCCATGGTCCCTCAGTCCACCAGCTCGGCCAGGCTCCCTCGACCCTCCGGATTCCCTCCGCTCCCTCGTCATCCTCCCTTTACCTTTGGACTTCCTTCCTCTGGCTCCGCCCCGTTGTGTCACCCCTCCGGTTCAGTTGGACTCCTCACTCCCTCCAGTCACCCGTCAGCCCTTACTCCCTCTGTCCTCACCGTGTCCCTCTGTGCCCCTGGCATCACTTCAGTCACCGGAGCCTGTGGTGTCACCATGTTCCCTCGGTCCCTCATCAGCACCACACGTTGTCAGTCCCTCAGCTTCACCTTGGTCTCCTCTCCCATCTGCTCCGCCCCTGTCAGTCGGCCCCCTGGTGTCATCAGCCCCATTTCCATCGGCTCCACCAGGGGTCCTCCCTCCATCTGCTCCGCCCTGGTCTCGCCCTCAGCCTGCTCCGCCCTGGTCTCGCCCTCAGCCTGCTCCGCCCTGGCCACGCCCTCAACCTGCTCCGCCCTGGCCACGCCCTCAACCTGCTGCGCACTGGCCACGACCCGCTCAGCCCTCAGATCGTCCCCTCTCCTTCCTCTGTTCTGCGGCGTGAGGTCACGCCTCCCGGGATGGGGGAGTTCTGTCACAGTCTGCGTCTGCACCATCCTGTCTTGTCATCAGCACTACACTTCCCAGGATCCTCCAGGATCCTACTACACCGTGACAATTAGACATAAATTTCACATATTTTCTTCCCAAACTGCTGTTATCACAATACAATACAATGTATTGTATTGTACCCTTTGGGTTTATTTATTTAAATTCAATGCAGTTATTTTTGGTAAATTGTAAATCTAATTAAATTTTAACGTCTACAAAATACTATAACAGTAAGAACTGATGTATAAAAAGTTTTGGTAACGCTTTATTTTACAGCCCGGAAAGTACTGCGTAATTAAGACGATGTCACAGTCCTCGTCTGCACCATTCTGTCTTCGTCATCTTCACTACACTTCCCAGGATCCTCTTGTCTCCACACCTGAAGTCACTCCCTCAATCATCCACCTGTTTATCGTCCTGTTCATCTGTGTCACCTGTCTTCACCTTGTTATGTTTGATTCATGCTTTTATTTAGTTTGGTTCTGTTCAACCTGTCCTTGTCGGTTGTTGTCTATGTTACATTGTGTTTGCGTCTGCCTGCATCCATGCTAGATATATTATAAGTAAAGTTATATTATTTGGAATCTGGACTCTGCCTTTTCATCTGGTCATAGTGGATTATTTCACCACCACCACAATTATGCACCACAACCGTGACAGAACGACAGACCCCAAAGAAAAGACAGCATGGGAATTCTCCTGACCCCAGCTCACTCACTCTTCAACATATTTGAAGATGGTCATGCTATAGAGGAGTATGTTAAATTCCTGGAACTCTCTGCTGGGGTAAGTTGGTCAGATGATGTCTTCAAATCAATCTTTTGGTTGGGCTTGGACGATCATCTGTACCAGCAAGCCCCAGCAGCAGTGTTTCCAGGAAACTTTGCTGGGTCCCTCGATCATGTGTTGTGGTTGAGTGGGTCAGCCTTCACCATTGGTGAGGCTGAGGTTGACATCATCATTCAACCGCACACACCAGCCATCATCGCCGTCCAGCCCAAGCCTGTCCACGTGCCGTCTGCCCAGCGAGAGACTGTCCACGTCCCGTCTGCCCAGCGAGAGTCCCAGCCACGGCTACCTGAAGGGTCTTCACCGCCATGGCCGGCTGAAGGGTCTTCACCGCCGTGGCCGCCCGAAGGGTCCTCTCCGCTATGGCCGCCCGAACAACCTGCTCCGCCCTGGACGCGAGAAAAGGTTCACGTCCCGTCTGCCCAGCGAGAGACTGTTCACGTCCCGTTGTAATGCTCAGCCTCACTTGAATGGCAGGTTACACCTCAAAATATAATTAGGGGGAAAAAAAAACCTTTATATCTAAGTGAAAAATAAACTGATTCCCAGTGAAAGCAAAAATAAACTAGATGGATGAGTAACCACAAAATGTATTAAATACCAACACCAACAATAATTATAATATTTACATTGAGTCCGGTAAGTATGAGTGTTCCTTTGATTTCAGCTGGCCCCTCCCACTTGGGCGCTAGCTTAGCAGAGAATTTGTTTGACGAACTAGAGAGAGGATGGGTTTTGAACCAAACCAGGTCACCCGTATGAAACTGCGCATCTTTCCTACGGTTATTATAATACCTAGCTTGTTTGGCTTGGCTCATCCTCATTCTATTCCTCACTCCCTCCATCAAGTTATTTTGTCTTTCTACCAGGGCACAAGCAGACTGAAGGTGGTCAGTAGTATTTGCCTGCCCAGTGGCCCTAGTATTTGCCTGCCCAGCATGAGCTCCGTGGGTGTCCTTCCGGTAGTCTCTTGCTGCGCTGTGTTAATGGCATAATGAAATTCCGGTATCCACTGGTCCCAGTTTTAATGTTGCTGACCCACGTAAGCCGCAATCATCGTTTTTACTGTGCGGTTGATTCTTTCCGTCAAGTTTGCCTGTGGATGATAACTCGTAGTGAGTTTCTGCACACAGCCCCATGTTTTACAAAACTCACTCAGAAGACCTGATGTAAACTGAGGACCCCTATCTGACACCAGGTATTTGGTACCCCCCATCGTGTAAAAAACTCTTCTCTAAGGATTTTGACAATTTTCTGGGTCTTGCTGTCTCTCAGCGGGAACATTTCCACCCACTTCGTGAAATAATCCACTATGACCAGGAGGTACATGTTCTGTTTCTTAGACCGGGGAAAGGGTCCCATTAGATCCACCCCTTGCGAGTGTCCAGGTTCCATGGCTTGAGTGCTCTGCATCCATCCTGATGGTTTTGTAATGCTGGGTTTATACCTCTGGCAGATCTTACAGCTTTTGACGTATTGGCACACGTCCTTCCTAACAGACGGCCACCATGCCACGTCTAAGATTTTCAGCAGAGTCTTCAACTGTCCGAGATGACCTCCAAGCGGATTATCATGGTAACAGTGCATGAAGTCAGTGGTTAAAGATAGTGGTACTGCCAACTGATACTTCTCTCCTTTCTCTTTCATAGGAACTTTGCGGTACCATATCCCTTGGAGGTTTTTAAAGGTGATTGCTTGATCTTTAACTGATCAAGGTTGAATGTTAGATTGCAATTCAGTGATGGTATTGTCCAATTGTTGAGCTTTAGTAATCTCCTCCAGAGAGTGAGGTAATGTAGACTCCTGGTGGGAGGAGATGGATAGACAAGGGGCAACATCCGCATCAGTCATACCCGGGACCCGGGACAAAGCGTCAGGACCCATGTTAAGGCAGCCTTTTCGATGATGGACCTGAAAGTTGAACTGTTGCAGTCGTAGAGTCCAGCGAGTTAGGCGTGAAGAGGTTTTAGGGCAGTTGAATGACCAACCGAGAAGACGTTGAACGCTCTACCCTCTAGATAATGTCTCCACTTTTCAACAGCCCAAAGCACTGCTAGACATTCCTTTTCAGAAGTGCTGTAATTCTTCTCTGCTCCAGTTAAGGTTCGTGATGCATAAGCCACCACCTTTTCTCCCTCCTCTGATTGTTGAGTGAGGATGGCACCCAGTCCTCCCTCACTAGCATCCGTGTGAACCTGGAAGTCTTTGATGTTGTCTGGTTGTATTAACACCGGTGAGTTTTGTAAAGCTTGTTTAAGTGCATCCATACTAGACTGACACTCAGAGGTCCACTCCCACTTAACACTTTTCTTTTTTAGGTGGTTTAAAGGGGCAGCAATGTCAGCGAAATGGGGTATAAACTTATGATACCACCCCGCCAATCCCAGAAATCTTTGCAAGGCTTTGAGATCTTGTGGGATTGGGAACTCTGCAACAGCACTGGTCTTTTCTCTGTCAATCTCCACTCCCCTCTCAGAGACTATATGGCCGAGGAATTTGAGCTGTCGCTTGAAGAAGTGGCATTTCTTCATGTTCAACGTCAGGTTGGCTTGAGTAAGTCTATGTAGAACCATGTTGAGATGTCAAGTCAAGTCACATTTATTTATATAGCGCTTTTCACAATACAGATTGTATCAAAGCAGCTTCACACTGATAACATGAAAGTAGCACAACACAGATCAACAACATTGTTAAACACTAAATAACCCCAACTGAGCAAGCTCAAAGCAAGCCAAAAGCAAGGCGACAGTGGCAAGGAACCAAAACTCCATCAGATTGGATGGAGAAAAAACCTTGGGAGAACCCAGGCTCAGTCGGGGGCCAGTTCTCCTCTGGCTTACATTCATATTGTTTAAATATAAATATTAAATATAAATATTGTTTATGAATAAAACGGCGCCATAACATATCGCAGGCGTTGAGTCGTCTCTTCACAGGCGTTGGGGCATCCGAAATCCCCGTGAGAGGCTGGACACAAAACTGGACCTGACGAACGCCATTTTTCTCGGGACAAGCGTCCCGAGATAACAGCAGAAAGGCAGATGGGAAATAATTAGCATAGCTGATGTTCATAATGATTTCCGTTATAACTCACAAACTCTCCCTAACCTGAACTCTCCGCAACCCAACCATACGCGCCGACCATACGCGCCGACCCGTTTGTCTAAAAGGCTGTCGAGCCCCACTGGTGATTAAGCAGTTTCAGTTGCAAACGGTTCCGTATGGCATAACAGAGGACTAAAAGGTAAGCATTATGTGAATGCTTGACTAAAGAGAAGCGTCTTTAATCTAGTTTTAAACTGTGTCAGCGAGTCAGAGCCTCGGACCGTATCGGGAAGGCCATTCCAGAGTTTTGGAGCTAAATGCGAGAACGCCCTCCCTCCATTACTGGACTTCGATATCCTAGGAATGACCAGAAGCCTTGAATTTAGTGATCTTAAGGAACGCGGTGGATTGTAGGAGCGAAAGAAGGTCCGTTAAGTACATAGGAGCTAAACCATTTAGGGCTTTATAGGTCAGTAGCAGTATTTTGTAATTGATACGGAACTTAATAGGTAACCAGTGTAGAGATGATAAAATCGGTGTTATATGATCATATTTTCTTGACCTAGTAAGAACTCTAGCAGCTGCATTTTGTACTAACTGTAGCTTGTTTATTGAGGATGCAGGACAACCAGCTAATAAAGCATTACAGTAATCTAGTCTCGAGGTCATGAATGCGTGAACTAATTTTTCTGCATCAGAAATAGATAGCATGTTACGCAGCTTAGCAATGTTTCTAAGGTGGAAAAAGGCTGTTCTTGTAACATATGAAATATGATTTTCGAACGACAAGTTGCGGTCTAGTATAACACCCAGGTCTTTTACTGTAGTGGATAAAGTAACAGGACATCCGTCTATATTAAAGTTGTATTGTGAGAGGTTTTGTGAGTAGTTTTTTGGACCAATAAGTAATACCTCCGTTTTATCTGAATTTAATAGCAGGAAATTACACGTCATCCAGCATTTTATATCTTTGAGACACTCTGTCATTTTAGATGAGTTAGTGTTTTCATCTGGTCGTGATGAAATATATAATTGAGTGTCGTCAGCGTAACAGTGGAAATTAATTCCATGTTTTCTTATAATATTACCAAGTGGCAGCATATATACTGAGAATAGCAGAGGGCCTAAAACCGATCCTTGCGGTACTCCATAGTCTACTGACGTTATCTTTGATTTTTTCCCATTTAAACAGACAAAATGAGAACGGTCCGATAAGTACGATCTAAACCAGCTTAATGCCTGTCCCTGGACACCGGTGAAGTTTTGTAGTCGATCCAAGAGTATTTTATGATCTATAGTGTCGAACGCAGCGCTAAGATCAAGTAGGACTAGTATTGAAATACAGCCTTGGTCAGAAGCTGAAAGTAAATCATTTGTAATTTTAACTAGCGCAGTTTCTGTACTATGATGCGGTCTGAATCCTGACTGGAATTTTTCATAGATATCATTTTCTCGCAAAAAAGAGCACAATTGAACGGACACTACTTTTTCAAGTATTTTGGACATAAATGGAAGATTTGAAATGGGTCTGTAATTTGCCAAGTTATTTGGATCTAATTGCGGTTTCTTAATGAGCGGTTTTATTACTGCCAGCTTGAATATTTTTGGGACATGACCTAAAGATAAAGACGAGTTAATAATATTGAGGAGAGGCTCTTCCACTACAGGTAATAGTTCTTTCAGTAGTTTAGTGGGTATTGGATCTAATAAACATGTTGTTGGTTTAGATGCAATGATAAGTTTATTTAGCTCCTCCTGTCCTATCGTTGTAAAGCGGTTTAGTTGTTCTAGAGGGGCCATAATTGAAGCTGAATCATAAGACACCATGGAGGATTGTACATTTATAATTGTGTTTCGGATGCTTTCTATTTTCGCATTGAAGTAATTCATAAAATCATTACTACTAAACTGTAACGGTATATTTTGCTCTGGTGATGTCTGTTTATTTGTTAGTCTAGCCACGGTGTTAAATAAAAACCTTGGATTATTTTGGTTATTTTCGATTAGTTTGTGGAGATGCTCAGCCCTGGCTGTTTTTAGGGCCTTTTTATAACGTGACATACTGTCTTTCCACGCGATTCTAAAGACCTCTAAATTAGTTTGTTTCCATTTACGCTCTAAGTTGCGAGTTTCTCTCTTGATAGCATGCGTAGCACTGTTGTACCATGGTGCTTTAGTTTTCTTTCGAACCTTTTTTAATCTAATTGGCGCAACAATATCTAATGTACTAGTAAGAATGGTGCTTAAACTGCTAGTCATTTCCTCTAATTCATCTGTTTGTTTGGGTTCACTTAGCAGCTTAGATAGATCAGGTAAGCTATTTGAGAATCCATCTATAGTGGTTGGAAGGATTGTTCTGCCTGGTCTATAACGTGGTGCAACATGACATATTTAATCAGTACGTATTATGCAAGTCACCATGTAATGATCAGTGACATCATCGCTTTACGGTATAATATCTATATCAGTTGGATCGCTTCCATATGATATAATTAAATCTAGTGTATGATTTAGACGATGAGTGGGACCACTGACGTTTTGTTTGACCCCAAAGGAGTTTAATAAGTCTGTAAACGCAGCCCCTAAAGCATCATTTGTATTATCTACGTGTATGTTAAAATCTCCAGCAATTATTGCTTTATCGACATTTACCAATAGATCCGAGAGAAAGTCTGCAAACTCTTTTAGGAATTCAGCATATGGCCCTGGAGGTCTATATACAGTAGCCAGGGCTAGAGATAATATGGATTTCCTTCTTACATCTAAGAGCGTAACATTTAGCACAAGTACTTCAAATGAATTAAACCTGTGACCTGTTTTCTGAGTAATATTAAAAATATCTTTATAGATTGTTGCAACACCGCCGCCACGACCGGTCAGTCGAGGCTCACGAGGCACAGAACATCAAAGTTATTATCTGTGACCATTTCATTTACAATAACCGCCTTAGGTGTGAGCGATCTAATGTTTAGGAGACCTAGCTTTAGAAATTGTTTTTGTTCACTGATATTTCGATTTTCTGGTTTAATTACAATAAGATTTTTGCTAGATCCTACACTAGATTTATTGTTTGGCTTCACTAAACGAGGAATAGACACAGTTTCTATATAATGTTCCACACTATGCTTATTAGTTAAGTTTGGACCGCAAAGGCTGTAATTTGGACTTTGAATCATTAGTCATCTGGTGCGTAATGTCTTGGAGATGTTGTCTGACAGCACACCCGCTCCGATTCGGCTGGGATGGAGTCCATCTGTACTGTACAGTCTCGGTCTCTCCCAAAACAGATGCCAGTTATTTACAAAGTGCAGCCTCTGTTCATTACACAATGACATTAACCATTCATTTAATGCAAATAATCCTGAAATAATACTGAACCTTTCCTGTCCTTGTCTGTACGTGGGAAGCGGTCCAGACACGATGATCGCTGCTTTAGGCGCTGTGCTGCGTACCGTCTCGATCAGGCTCCTGTAGTCCTTCTTCAGAACCTCCGTCTGCCGCAGCCTAATGTCGTTCGCTCCCGCGTGCAGCACAACAGCTCCGACACGCTCGTCCCCGTTCAGGATCTCGGGAACCTGTGCAGTGACATCAAGAACACGAGCACCAGGGAAGCAGTGAGTGCGCACCTTACCTTTCCCCGAAGTAGTAGCGCAGACATGACGGACCATGGATGTGCCGATGATCACGGCGTCGTCGCGTTCCGGCTCGCGAAGAGGGGAGAAGCGGTTCCGGGTGGAGATCTCGAAGACCGGGAGGGGCGGAGAGGCAGCTCTGGTCCTGGCTCGTGTCCTCCGCTGTGTGATCCATGGTCCATGTTGCTGTTTCGGTGCCGGAGTGAATGAAGCCCGGGATGATCGCGTCCTGGGCAGAGTAACATACGGAGTAGAGGAAGTCGGGCTCAAAGAGTTAACGTTACTAACCACTGATTTGTGAGCGTCGGCGCGTGATGCTTCAAGCGTTGAGCGCCGATCCAACAGCTTGGCTTGCTTCACCAGCAGACCACGGATCTGTTTGTCGACGTATTCCAGCTCCGACGTATTCCAGCTCCTGCTTCACCGTGAAGAGCTCGAACGTGTCCTCACCTGCACTCAGAGGTAATGTTAGACACACATCTGATATGTTCGCCATTATAACAGATAAACAGTAAATTAGTAGTGATACTACAACTATCACCACTAATTTAGGACTTATTAGTAGTGATACTACAACTATCACCACTAATTTAGGACTGAAATGCCGGAAATAACCAGGATTCAGTGAAACGGGTATAGAATGAGACGACCAGTAGGCGAGAGGGCACGCGTGGAATGCTAGCGGGCTAAAGGCTAGTAGCCGGGATTCGGAAGGTCGGATATAAGTAGCGATATCAAAGTAATCCAATTGTTTTTTATAAGGAATAGTATCGAGGATTAGTTCACATGATATAAAAATAGAAAATGCTTGTTTATAAATGAGTGGTAAAGAAGTAAATCAAGGATTAGTGAAGAAATTCTCCGGAGCTACAAACACAAACAACCGATCGCACGCGCATGCGTGAGATGTTGAACGTTTTGTTCTATTAACTTTGAAAAGATGATGATGTCGTCAATATAAACGAAACAAATCTTCCCTCTTAAATCAGACAGAACTCTCTCTATCAGACGCTGGAAGGTAGCAGCAGCATTTCTGAGCCCATACAGCATAGACTTCAATGGTGATAAAAGCAGTTTTTTCCTTACTCTGTTCCTCCATCTCCACCTGCCAGTATCCAGACTGAAGATCCAAGGAACTAAACCAAGAGGCTCCTTCCAAGGATTCAAGGATGTCATGGAGCGTCCGCCACTGTCTTGCTGTTCAGCCTCCTATAATCCACGCAGAACCTGTGTGAGCCATCAGGTTTGGGGACAAGGACCACCGGTGAAGACCACGGCGAGAAAGAAGGTTCGATAATATTGACTCGCAGCATCTGATCTACTTGCTCCTCTATAATCTGCTTTTTAAGAGGAGACACTCTGTACGCCCGGGATTTGAGCGCTATGTCATCAGATAAGGTGATTTTGTGTTGTACAATTGAGGTCTTACCCAGGTTGTTGGAGGGGCCAGGCAGATCTCAACTTCAACAACTCCTCCTGATTGTCCGAGTCCCACATAGTGCTCTCGGGGAGAATGGAGAAGAGTTCTGGAAGTCTACCTGTGGATGGTATCGCATAGTATAAATTCAGCTTTGCATCCCTACGAGGAAGAACTTGACCCGCCGGGATCACAGGACCTGTTGGCATCTGTGATGGCAAGAAAGAGTAATAGGTGTTTCCTTTTTCAGATCTTAATCCATATCTGCCTTGTCCCACTTCCAGGACTGCTCCCGTGTCCCTCAGGAAATCCAAACAATAAGAGGACATGTGAGGTGAGTGTCTTTTAGGATATAAGTATCCAAACTGCATTCTTGGTCATGCCATTGAATCCTAATCTTTTGCAGATCTCTGGACTGGTGAATCGTGCCGTCCGCCATTATGAACCTCTGTGGACTGGAGATAACGACTGATGGAATCTCACCTTTCAACTGTACCACAGGCTTTCTTGCATTAACGTGTATGTGCTACCTGTGTCTAATACAGCCTTCACTTCTTTGCCGTTCACTCTTACAGGCACCATCAGGAGAGATGACACTGGATGGGGTTGTGCTAGTGTTACTCCAGCCAGGTTTTTGTGAGAGGTACGTTCAGCCGATTTCTTGTTGGTCTTTTCTTTACTGCTCTGAGTGCTGAATTTTTGCCAGTAGTCTTTGGCTCCGATGTGGTCCTTTTCCACCATAGAGCCAACCTTCACCAGCTGCTCAACCGAATTGACGGTTCCCCTCATACATCCCGCAACCCTGGGCTTGATGTTGTTTAGGGCTGAAACAATTCCTCGAGTTACTCGATTACAAAAATTCCTCGAGGCAAAAAATCTGCCTCGAAGCCTCGTTAAATTCCTATGACGCGCACTTTACGCGCACGCAGGGATCTGATTGTTTCAAACGGACCGTTGTTCAGGAAGCACACCATAGCGCATTATACATTTGACTTCATAAATGGCAGAGAATGTCTAAAGTTTGGGATCATTATATGTTTATAAAGAGAGAGAACAAGATGCAATGTGTCTGCAAAGTATACCTGGCAGGGCTGCCAACTCTCACGCATTCATCGTGAGACTCGCACAATTGAGCCAATTCTCACTCTCACGCCATACCCCCGATTTCTCAGGCTGAGGTGTCCATCCCTTCGGTCAAATGCCTGAAAGATGAGTTTGTCTATAGATCTACCTGTTGAGCCACTCGTGATCGACTAGTTTTACCGCCGCATATTAATTCGCAAGTTAAAATATGCTGTAATCTAGTGCGAGCGCGCATGCGAGATGTTGAGCTCCTAATCGCGGCTCGCGCACGACGGCAAAGAGGTAAGCGAGCGCGTGCACCCATGTCTCTCTCACGCGCCAGTCAGACCAATTGCGGCAATTCATCATGCTTAAACTTTTATGTAGTCACGCAACAAAAATTTCAGCATACATTCACACTGTATACACCGGGACGTGATGGAGGAACAAATATTGTGAGACATACACACATACACACACTCTGATGTTTGTCTTGAGATTACATATGAAAAAGTCTGACTCTTATTTATAATTTTTTTTTTCCATTTATTATTTTATAAATTGTATACATTTGTATACCTGTTTGGGTTGATATTTTATATTAATTTATTTTTTGTTTCCAGGTGGGTAATTTGTAGAAGGTGCAATCCTTATTTTGTAATGTTGTATTAAGAAGACAAAACTGGCCAAATGGTCTTTACTATTTAAGTTTGTATTCAAAGTTTTACATGTTATGGGATACATGTAACTGCTTTTACAGTAAATTGTTTTAACTGTATTGTTATATAATTGTTGGCACTGGCACTTATAAACACAAATGGGTAAAAATTGCAATAATTAGTTGTGGAGCCAAATGTTGGAGTTGGAATAAATACCTGTATTTTTTTTTTTTTTTTAAAGAAATAAAAGCCAAACACCTTATCATTTTTGTAATACATTATTTGTTTTGGTTGCTTAAAAACACACAAACAAATTATCCGATTAATCGATCGATTAAGTGCTAGATTAATCGATTACAAAAGGAATCGATAGCTGCAGCCCTAATGTTGTTAAGTATACGATTTACTAAGTCCTCCTCAGATATATCTGGCTTCCATTTCAGACATAAGGCCCGGTAGTCACATGCAAAGTCCCTCAGACGTTGTTGTGGCTTTTGAACCATTGTCCTCAGCTTTTCCTCCACTTCTGAGATGTAATGTCAATCGAAAGAAAAGCAGTCATGAATGCCTCTTTGAAGGATTTTTTCAATCCGTTACTTGACCTTCTCCGCTTTCCACCATCAGAGCAGGTCCCTTCAGCACTGTGCTTAAGGTTCCTAGGAGTTCTGCACTGGGAAGGGGCCGAATCTCTAGGAAGTTCTCACATTGTTCAATAAAATTGAGCACCTCCGCCGTATCACAAGAGTCACCAAAAGAGGGGAATTCGATGCGGATAGGAGGTCGGGCACAGAATGAGGATAAACCTGCCACTAGTGAGGGGGTAAGCAGATTAGAGTGTCTATCATACATAGGATGTTGCACATCATAAGTTGCATTGAGGGGTGTATGAGTGGGAATTTTCGCTCCAGATACTCTAGCTGGGGTCGGTGGTTGTTGGACAGTGGAAAATCGGGAGGTATCTGGATAATGGGCCTGTAATCTGGTGAGTGTGGGAGTGCTAGTGAGCCTAAATTTTCTCATTTGACTTTCCCATTTCGCATCTCTCCTCAGAAAACAATTTGTCACAGCCCTTTCTAATTTTTCCAGAGCATCGGCAACATAATCTTCCAACTTTGCCAAGCTAGAATCTACAGCCTGCCTGAAACTTGTTTCCCGATTTAATGTACTGTCCATTGACTGTTTGAAATCTTGTTCTATGGTTTGTACTTTGTTATCAAGGGCCAATAAATCAACTTTACATTGAGTTATTTCTGCTTGCAATGATTGTACCATATCAACAGTTTGTGTACAACTCCCATCATCATCATCATCATCAGATTGTTCTGCATCAGAAAGGTACAATGAACTAAGTTATTTCAGCAGTAGGATTACGTCTAGTCCCAAAGAGACAGGAATACAAGTAAGATCTTTTGCTTCAGTATCATTTGGGACATTTTCAAATGTAACCAAGTCATCAGCAGTATCAACCAATTCTGTAACTGTATCGGTATTCACCACATCCATCTTGAAAAGAAAAAAACAACAAAAACAACAACACAAAGTGTTAAGTGTTAAGTTAGATTAAGTCT
Organism: Pimephales promelas; assembly: GCF_016745375.1. The sequence continues at coordinate 5,744,951 of NW_024121455.1, forward strand.
TTTCTCCCCGTACGGGCCACCAATATGTAACGCAACGCTCAGCCTCACTTGAATGGCAGGTTACACCTCAAAATATAATTAGGGGGAAAAAACAGACAGGAAACTGACATTGAATCAACGTGGAAACGAAGTCTCTCATAACATCGAAACAACGTTGATTTTGCTCATCGAATTAACCTTGAACCAACGTCAGATGCAGCATTCTTCAAAGCTAAATGAAAATCGAAAATTGGATTGCTTTCATAACGTTGAAACAACATTGATTTCAAGTTGATTTTCCGTTAGTTTTGAACGAATGACGTCTGACGTTGGTTCAACGTTAATTCGATGAGCAAAACAATGTCAGATCAACGTTGTTTCGATGTCATGTTTCCGTTGATTCAATCAATGTCAGTTTGCTATCTGGGAAAACCTTTATATTTAAGTGAAAAAATAAACTGATTCCCAGTGAAAGCAAAAACACAACAATGAATGAATGAGTCAGCAAACAGGGGATCCTCCGGACGTTGCGAACGTCTAATTAGGTCCGGGATCTGGTCCGGTTCATAACGTTCGCTGGGGGACGTTCGGAGGACGTCCGCATTTGGTCCGGTTCATAAAGTTCGCTGGGGGACGTTCGGAGCACGCCCGCATTTGTCCGGTTCATAACGTTCGCTGGGGGACATTCCGAGGACGTCCGCATTTGGTCCGGTTCATAACGTTCGCTGGGGGACATTCCAAGGACGTCCGCATTTGGTCCGGTTTATAACGTTCGCCGGGGGACATTCTGAGGACGTCCGCATTTGGTCTGGTTTAACGTTCGCTGGGGGCACATTCTGAGGACGTGCACTTTACATTTTGACATGGCTAGTGCAAATAAACAAAAATAATAAGAAGTTGGTGGTGTAACAGACTTTGTTGAATTCTGTTATGACGCACTAATTCTGGAGGTACTGGCGGCGCTCATTGTATATGCAACGTATTTTTCCCTTCGGGGCTTGCCGTAGTTAGGCATGTGTCATGCGCACGGTATGTACTAGAGTGTCGCGGGTTCTAGTGAGAGTTGGTGATCTGACAGGTGAAGCAATATAGTGGAGAAGAGTTCCAAAGTTAAACGGCTACCGTTTATTGTTTTCTTACTTCCAAGTGTTAGGCGAACCCTGTTTAAACGCTCGGTCACATTAGTGGCAGCGGTGTTGTTTTGATTTATTTGCGTTTACGTGATCCAGTGTTTCGGCGGGAGTTTAACTAGTTAGTTTTACAGTGAAAAGAGTTAGCACGCGCGGGTTTAACGTCGACGCGGCCATCATGTGGTGTAAAGACGAGGATGATGATTTCTATCTGAGACGGGACCGCGACAAGATCAACAGGCACGTGAAAATCGAGCTGCCGCCGCCGTTCTCAGGCGACGAGAAGCAGAGCTTTCTGTGCTGGGCGCGCCAGTTCGAGGTCGCCGTCAGAGCGCTCACAGAGGGGGATGGTCCTGCGTCGGTTAATTATGAGCTAGTGAGGATTCTGCCGACACGTTTAAGCAACGCAGCATTTCTTCTGTGGGACAGCCTTCCTAAAACTGTTCAGGCTGACTATACAGCTGTAAAAGAAAGACTGAAGGAGGCTTTCGGGCAGAGGCAGTTTATGGATCGCTTCAGAGCCAGTTTATTAGCCCGCCCTCGTGCTCCACGGGAAAGTTTGGAGGTGTATGCGGCAGAGATAAGCAGGTTAGTGGACGAGGCTTTTCCTGAATATGGCGACAATGCCCAAAGAGAAGAAAAGTTTCGTCGTTTTCTTGGCTTGTTTGGATCCTGTGCTCAGAGCTAAATGACATTAACAGGGAGCAACAGATTTGGAGGAGGCCGTGATAATTGCAGGTCGGTGCGAAAATGCCAGAGACTCGATAAAGACTGATTACATGCCTGTTAATGCTGCCTATGCTAATAATGATGGTGGTGCAGTGGCTGCTGTTCACTCTGTGGCTGATAATGGAGGACTATATAGAGCAGTGGATAGATTAACAGAAGAAATGAGAGATATGCAAATGGAGCTGAGGCGCTTGGGTGATGAAAACCAAAGACTGAAATCCAGTGTGAGTCCTAGAGCAATGGATGAGTGGAATGGAGGCCGCTCTCAGCCGAGTGGAATGTGCCAGTGTCTCTGCGGGGGCCGTGGATGCCAGTCACGTGTCTTTGACAGCGCACGGAGGGGCCGTTCACCTGAGAGGAAATCATTCCAACATTTTGGGCGCACATCAGGTATGGATGTTCGTGGTCATAAAGACTCATACTCTGCTCAGTCCCCTGCAAGACGCAGCCCTAGCCCCGGTCCTCGCAGCTGGAACAGCGCTGAGGATGACTCGAGAAAGCGGGGAGTGCGTTTCATGTCTCCTGGCGGAGTGGAGCACCGCAATGGGCCGGGAAACGGATTTTAGCTGATGTTGTGGCCCAAACACCAGCTATGTTGTCTGTGGGCCCTGTAATGGACAATGTTGATGATGGTGACTCAATTTCAAAAAGCGTCAATGTGATTGTGGATGATGGCCAGGAGCTGGTGTCGTACGTGAGAGGAATAATTGAAGGTGTGGAGGTTCAGATCTTAGTGGACTCTGGTTCCAGTGTATCTCTCATGAGTGCCGATTTCCGTATGTCAATTCCATCACTTCGCAATCGGCCATTGAAAAAGGACTATGTGTCAGCCCGTGCTGTGAATGGTCAAATGCTGGATACACTCGGCACCATCACAGTAACATTTCAACTGGGAATTGAGTCATGGCAGCATGTATTTCATGTGATAAGAGAAACCACACAGACTGTGTTGCTGGGCTGGGACTTTTTGTTGAGGAACCATGCTTTACTGGACCTCGGCCGCGCCGAGCTACAACTGTGGGACATCTCAGTTCCTCTCCTTACCAGCAAAGATTTTGTTCCACTGTGCTGCAACGTGTCACTGGCCACCACTATGAACTTGCCACCTCTCAGTGAGTCAGTTGTGGCAGTTAAAGTGTGTACACCCAATGCAGTCCATTTGGCTATTGACTTTGTTGGCTATCTGGAACCCAATGTCGCTGAGTCTTCTGGTCTCGTGGTTGCTCACACAGTTGGCATGGTTCACAACGGACTGACAAAAGCTCGGGTTTTGAATCCTACCGGACAGGACATTTCATTGAAACAAGGTATGCACCTGGGTGAGTTTTACACAGTTAATGACTCAGATGTTCAGCTGTTTCATGCTCCAGTTGGCGTAGCTGCAGCGACTTTGTCCAGGGTCACGCCTCCTGTGTCGTTGGATGAGTCACCTATTTCTGAATCAGAGAGAGCTGCGCTTTCAGCATTGCTGTTGGAATACAATGACATTTCAGCTCCTCCAAACGGAATTCCAGTAGATGTACACTGGTGAAACATCACATCAGAACTGGTGAGCAGACTCCTATCAAACAGCGTGCATACCGTGCTTCCCCTGAAAAACGTGCCGAGATAGAGAAACAAGTGGCTGGCCTTTAGGGATGGAGTTATTGAGGAGAGCTGTAGTCCCTGGGCGTCACCAGTTGTTTTGGTGAAAAAGAAGTGTGGCACATGGCGTTTTTGTGTAGACTACAGGCGATTAAACAGTGCGACTATTAAAGACTCTCATCCTCTACCCCGTGTGGATGACACACTGGATGCGTTATCAGGCGCAGTGTGGTTCAGCACGCTATATTTTTCCAACGGTTACTGGCAAGTGGAAGTTGCTGAAGAGGACAGAGAAAAGACGGCCTTTACAACAGGACAGCGCCTCTATCAGTGGCGGTCCATGCCGATGGGCTATCCAACCGCCCCCGCCACGTTTCAACGATTAATGGAGCTTGTCCTCAGAGGGCTCCGTGGCACATCTGCATGGTATATCTCGACGACATTTTAATTTATAACAGGACATTTGAAGAACACCTGTCTAGCATGAGAGAGGTGTTTTCAAGAATCCAATCAGCTGTTTGAGACTAATCCAGGCAAATGTCACCTTGCCAGAGATCACGTGGTCTTTCTTGGCATGTCGTCTCTCGAACCGGTCTTCAACCTGATCCAAAGAACACAGAGAAAGTTTTTGAACTGGCCAGTTCCCCATTCTCCTTCTGAGGTGAGAGCCTTTGTGGGTCTATGTTCCTATTACAGACGATTTGTCAAGGATTTTTCTAAACTCGCTGCTCCACTAAACCATCTCGTCGGGAAAAATGTGCCCTTTGTGTGGGCTGATGAGTGCGACAAATCATTTAACCTTTTGAAAAGTGTGTTGTCATCCGATCCTGTAGTAGTGTTGCCTGACTTCAGTGTGCCTTTCAAAATCTACACTGATGCATCAACCTGGCCGTCGGCAGTTCTTGCCCAGGACAGAGATGGACTTGAACATGTGGTCGCAAACGCCAGCCGGGCATTGAATTCCACGCAAAGGCGTTGGTCCACCTTTGATCGTGAGCTGTGGGCTTTGTGTGGGCAGTAAGGGAATTCAAGCATTAACATTGGACTTGCCTCATTTACCATTATCACAGACCATAGACCACTCTTGGCGCTTCGGCGTATGTCCATTGATGATGATCCAACAGGAAGGAGAGGGAGGTGGATTCTGGAGCTTGATCCGTTGAATTGGGTCATTGTACACAAAGATGGAAAACAACATAAGAACGCGGACGCGCTTTCTCGCCGCCCTGAGCCACCTGGCCTAGCGAGGCAGAGGCCAGTGTTAAAGAGGTACTGGAAGTGAATTTGGTGAGTTCTGGTCAAACAGATGACATTACACGTTCCTCTGAAGTCACTGATTCGGCAGGAGATGCGACCGCTGTCAACGCACATGACAATTCAGATTGCATGTCCTCCATGAATGTTTTGTCACACAGCTTATCAGAACATTAGGGCAATGCAGCATGCTGACCCTGATATTAAGACTGTGTTGAGCTGGGTGATGCAATCCCAAAGACCATCAAGGAGAAAAATTCAAGAACCTTCTTGGTGCTTACGGAAAGCTTTGGACTGAATTCAACCGTCTTTCTGTAATTG
>NW_024121455.1:5750447-5774158 GCF_016745375.1 Pimephales promelas
ACAAGAGAGACCTGGCCAAGGTAGCAGCCAAAACACAACACATATGTAAAGTATGGACTAGTGGTTCTTTGTAGGATGGGAACACTACAGAAAGATTCCGGCCAGAGAATCCTTTATCATCCTTTTATTTCACAGACCAGGATGCCAATATACAAGTTTGCAAGTGTATCTGCTGTGTGTGTGTGTGTGGTCTAAACAGAAAGAAAGAAAAAATAAATAATGAAATGATAATAAACAAATAAAGAATACTATAATATACTTATTGTCATCATTCACAACAGTATAGTAATGAAAGTAATAGTTAACATTAATCCAGTACAGAATACGTCACTATATGCCCTTTTATGGTGTACTACTGCACCTTTAAGTGACTATGCAAAATATAACATTATATCGCTATAACGCTGTAGCATCAAATAAACAGTAAATGCTGCATCCGAACACGGAATTATATGTCTAAATATACAACACAAAGAGGTCTATATCGACGTATAGATGGGCTAATTATTTACCCACAGAAAACATATTAACTATTACAGCACGCTCTGTTTCATGACTACACAAATCACACAGAATAAACGAGTTTGAATGAACATAAATAAAGTTCAAAGCATAGTATAAACATACAACAGTAGTCAGAACTTACTTGTTTTTCATAAAACGCACACAAAAGTAAAGGAAGGGGTCTCTGAGAATCCTCTCATCATCTCTGAGCGCGAATAACTGAGGCGCAAATATCTGAGGCGCGAATAACTTAGGCGCGCGCATTCCTTTCCAGGTGCAGTTCACGTGATGGAGCGCGAGCGCACTTAGGAAATATCAGCGCTGAACAAATAGGCTTTCAGACAAAGCCGCCCCCAACTGTCCGTATGGCAGTTGAAAGAATAGGAGAAAGTCTATTTGTTAGTCTCTTCTTCATCCTCGTCCTCCAGAGCTGGGAGCAGGATGATCCGGGCGACTGGACGAATGTAAGTACGGTCCTTCACTTGAACACTGATCGTTCGTACGCGTCCATCTGCTCCTGGATGAGTCTGGGTAATCCGTCCTACGGGCCATGACGCTCGAGGGAGTTGGGGATCCACAATTAAAACAACATCACCGATGGAGAGTGGCTTAACGTCTTTCCTCCACTTACTGCGTTCTTGTAGCCCTGGTAGGTAGTGGCTGATGAAGGATGACCAAAAGCGGTCAGCAATGACTTGACTGTGCCTCCAGCGTCTTCTCCCGAGGTCACTGGGGTCATAAACTGCTTGAGGAAGCGATGAGTCGTGTCGGCCCATTAAGAGGAGGTTAGGCGTGACCGGATCTGGATCAGAGGCATCTGATGACAAGTAGCCTAAGGGTTTCGCATTCATTATGCCCTCGACTTCTACTAGAATTGTCATTAGGACAGGTTCAGGAACAGTCTGATCTTTGAGGACAACACGAAGAGCAGTCTTGATAGACTTCACTTCCCTCTCCCATGTGCCACCAAAGTGCGGCGCACTTGGAGGATTGAATCGGAAGGATATCTGCTGTTCAGCGAGTTGCTCTCTCCACTGAGGTGCCATAGCAGCAACGGCCTCACGTAACTCTCTCTCTCCACCGACAAAGTTGGTACCATTGTCCATGAGGAGTTCGAACGGTCTGCCACGCCGAGAGATGAATCTCCTTAGTGACAGCAGGAAAGCATCTGTATCGAGGCTTTCCAATAGATCCAGATGCACCGAGCGAGTTGTCATGCATTTGTAGACAATGCCCCACCTCTTTTCAGTGCGGCGCCCGATCCGTACTTGGAAAGGCCCGAAGCAATCAACTCCAGTTGAATAGAACGGTGGCTTATGGAGTCGTAACCGAGCTGGTGGATAATCTGCCATCTTCGGTACATCAGGTTTTGCTCTCCATCGTCGGCACTCCAGACATGAATGCTGATGCTTTCGAATGGCCTCTCTACCACGGATAATCCAAAACCTGCGTCTGATCTCGGCAAGAACCCGTTCTGGCCCAGGGTGCAGTAGTGACTCATCAAAATCCTTGATGATAAGCTTTGTCACCGGATGGCTTGGGTCCAGGATAACTGGGTGGATAGTATCAGGGTCTAGTCCTTCAGCATGACTTAACCTGCCACCAACTTTGAGTAGCTCCGTGGCTCCTTTATATTCTGGTGACAGAGATGCAAGACGACTGTCTGACGGAAGAGTACGTCCAGCTTTGAGAGCCCTCAATTCTTCAGCAAAGCAGTCCTCTTGAACCTTCTGTAACATTAGCTTCTCTGCTTGCAGAAAATCGGCAGCGGAAAGGGGTACTGAAAGGAGCTAGCAGTTTCCTTAAGAAGCTCTTTCCAGCTGGAGAACTTACTGGGATCCGGAAGTGATGTGGGCAAGATGCTGGACACAGTTCCAACGAAGGCAGACTTTCTAAACTCGGTGGTGTCTAGTTCTGGCTCAAATAAGGGCATTTTGGGCCATTCCCTTTCAGACAAACGGAGAAAATGTGGACCTTTGTTCCAGCGATGATCCTGTACCATCTCTTGCAGAGTGAGTCCGCGGGTTATATCATCAGCTGGATTACTTAGAGTGTCAACATACCGCCATTGAACAGGGTTGGTCAGGTTCTGGATTTCTGCGATGCGTGTTCCCACAAACACTTTATAACGGCAAGATTCTGATTTGATCCAGTGCAGTACAGTTGTCGAGTCTGACCAAAGAGTGATATGCTCAGATGGTACTGCAAGCTCTGTCTCGATCAATCTAGCCAACTGTGCGCCTGTAAGCGCGGCACTGAGCTCAAGCCGTGGAATAGACAGCAGCTTACGGGGTGCAACTCTCGATCTAGCAAACACGAAGGAGACATAGACTTGCTGATCATAATCTGTCGTCTGCATGTAAGCTACTGATCCATAGGCGCGCTGCGAAGCATCACAGAAAATGTGAATGTGACGGGTTGCGTTGGCAGTATCGGCAATGGCTGGTGCATATGGACGAGGCAGCTTTAGATGTTGCAAAGTGGGAATTTCTTGCACCCAACTTGACCATTTCTCCAGAAGGTCAGCGGGTTGGATCTTGTCGTCCCAACCAATATTGGCCTTCCACATGTCCTGAACAAGCACTTTACATCTTGTCGTAAATGGCACAATGTATCCCAACGGATCGTAAAGCTTAGCAAGAACACTGTAGACATTACGCAGAGTAGTGTCTGAACATTCAGCTTGACGCTGTTTGTAACCCAGGGTATCATTCAAACAATCCCAGCAGAGTCCAAGCGTGGGTTCTTGGAGGTTGTCGCTGGCCTTGGATAGCCATAGCTCACTACTAGCTGACTGTGCTTCAGGAGGTAGATTTGCTACACCTTCAGGCATGTTACTAGCCCATTGCCGGATCTCGAAACCTCCCTTGTTCAGAAGCGCTCGTAGATCATCAACTAGAACCTTGGCATCCTCAGGTTTACTAACACTGTGGAGGCAATTGTCGACATAGAACGAGTGCTCGATCACGTGCATGAGAGGAGAATCTGGTGGCTCGTGATCTCTGATGTGCTGCTGCAGAGCAAAGACTGCACAACAGGGGCTACACGTCGTTCCGAATGGTAACACCTCCCATTGGAATATGCGTGGTTCCGATGTCCTCTGCATGTCACGCCACAGGAATCGTAGAAGTGGTTTGTCACTGGGTAACAAGCGGATCTGATGGAACATCGACTTAATATCTCCGCTGATGGCCACAGCATGACATCTGAACCGCATCAGGACTCCAATCATGGTCGGACCGAGCGTTGGTCCCGGCAGGAGTTGGTCATTCAGGGACAGGCCATTAAAGGAAAAGGAGCAGTTAAAGACCACTCTGTCCTTTCCATTGTGGTGCACCATATGATGAGGTACATACCACGACTCTGTGGACTTTGCTGCTTCTTCTGTTAAGATTTCTGCAACATAGCCAGACTGAACAAGTTTATCCATCTCCTTGCAGTATGAGGCTGCTCGCACAGGGTCCTTAGCCAACCGGCGCTCAGTGCTGCGTAGGTTTGGCATCACGGCATCTTGCTGAGCACAGAGTTTGATAAATGGCTGACGACGCAACAGTGGAGTAGCGTAGCGCTGGGTACCATCGACAGATACACGTTTGGAGGCTGTCTGTAAGAGGATGAGTGCCTGCTGGTCTTGCTTGGAACGCATTGCAGTCTTCTCACTGACATAGGGGACTGTGTCAATGTGCCAAAGACGTTCCACATTTCTGAGGAGTTCAGAATGCGAAGACTCAGTGGCGATGTGCAGACAGGAAGACTGGTGAGAAGAGACTGGCATAATGTCAGAAGGACCTTGCAAGGACCAACCTAGCCTCGTGCAGATGGCTATAGGACCACCAGATGGGCCTGCTCTGACTGGCTGGGTAGGAGTGAGAAGCTGAGGCATATCAGAACCGATGAGGAGCAGAGGTTGGGCTCTGTGGATAAGTGTCAAAGGAAGTCCTTTGAGATACTCATAGCGCTTCTGGAGAGCTTCTACTGGATACGTGTGTTCAGATAAGCTCAAACTGCTTGCTGTGAAAGCATGTGGAATCCAAAACTTCTTGTTTGGCTTGAAGATGGGGGATACATGAAAGCTAACTGAAGAACCTTTCAGCTCTTTCACCTCTTGCTGTACTGTCCTCAGATGAAGTGTCTCTGGATGCTGAGAGAGTTGTAGTTGCTTTACAGCCTGTGGAAGGATAATAGTTCTCTCCGATCCATCATCGAGCACTGCAAATGTCTCAAGAATGCGGTCTCCATGATGCAGAAGTACTTTGACAATCTTCAGCAACACTCTCTGAGGGCTTCTAGGCTGCTCAATGTAGACAATGGGCTTCGGATTTCTAACCATCAGCACTTTATGGGATGACTCTTGGATAACATCATGCAGGACTGTAAGGTGTTTCTCTTTGCAAAGCTTACATGGGCGTTTAAGGGTGCAGGCTGTAGCTTTGTGGCCGCGGCCGCATTTCCAACACCTATCACCTTCATGGATCCACCTCTTGATCTCAGCTGTACTCAGTTTCTTGAAGTCCGAGCATGAGTTAAGGTAGTGCTCCTTATTATTGCAAAACGGACAATAAGGACTGAGTTTGAAAGCTTGGGATTTCGAATGAAAAGTCTCCTTGTCAGCTGCCTCTCCAGAGCAGAGGAAGACTGATGCTGTTCTATCTTTGGACTTTTGGCTACGTTGATCTCGCTTTGGTAAGGTAGGCCCTGTAGAGTTATAGAGAAAAGTAGCACGACTGGCGAGACGCTTGGCTTAAGCCTTCATCTGGAGCCATGCAGCGAGGTCGGGCAAGGAGTAGGTGAGTTCTGAACCTGGCTGTAGTATGCCGCGAACGAGACAATATTCCACAAATCCATCTCTGTAGGAAGGAGACATTTTGCTTAAAAGACGGTCAACATGGGAACCACACTTGAGCTCGTATCCAACCGGTCCCTCTAAAGTGCGTAGCATACCGACAAGCGACTGCACCGAGAGGGCAAAGGAGTCAAATGCATCTGCGTCTCCTGACTTAATGGCTGGGGAGTTGAGGATTGCCCCAAGTTCACTTTGCACCAATTGTCTTGGCTGGCCATATTTATCTTGCAGAGCCCCCAATGCTGCTGTATACGGTGCAGGGTCATACATGTATGATTTGGCCAACTGCAGAGCACTCTGAAGTTTGAGCTGGCCCAGGAGAACTTGGTATTTATAGTGCTCGCTGAGATGAGGGTGACTATTCATCAAGTTGTCAAGCGCCATCTTCAAAAGTGCAAAATCACTTTCTTTGCCACTCTCGAAAAAAGGAAGTGTCGGTTTGGGAATGCCATAAGATGTAGCAATCAAGGTCTCCATACCCGGGTAAGTCCATGGTGATGTCATCTGAACTGGTGATGCAGCTGTAGGAGGTGGTGGTGCCATTATGAAACTTGTACTGGTAGTTGGAGCCCCTTGGTACTGAGACGGGAGACTAGTTGTGACAGAAGATCTTGTCATCGGCAACACTCCACCTTCCTGAGTAGTTACCATGGAGGGAATGGGAGCAAATGAGACGGGCGCAGATGGAAGTACAGAGACTGGTACTGCAATCGGTGCTGTGCTAACAGGAACACTGATTTGGGCACTTGTGACGGGACTAGCAGATGGTGCCAATACCTGATAAGGAACAGTGGAGGAAGATGCTACCTGAACTGGCGCTAGATTTGGTTGCTGTACAGGTGGGTACTGCATGGGAACCGATGGCACCAGAGGTGGCTGTTGAGTCAATGGTGATGACAGAGGTAACTTGGAGAATACAGCAGGAGCTGACGTAGACAATGATTCATTGTTCGTCCCTGTCAGGTAGGTCTTTACAAGACTGGCAATGTGTACCTCCTTCTCGAGTTTCTTCAAGCGCCTGCGTCTCCCCATTTCTCTAGCTATTCTCTCTTTAGCCAAATGTGCTTCCTCCTGTAGTCGCTGTCCTTCTCTGGCTTGTGCATCCAATGCTGCTGCTTCTAAGTCAGCTTTCCTTTCTTCTTCTATTTCCTGTTGCAGATCAGCTAGCTCCAATCCTTTGATCTCCTCCTCTAAAGCCGCTTCTTGTATATCAGACGTACTTCGAAACAGATGGAGTCCGTAAGATAACCGAGAGGACCGTCGTGACTGTGTAGCTGACCGATAACTTGTCAAACTCCTAGCCCTGGTTGACTGAGCCTGGTCTGGTTGTCCTACAGGCGTAGAGGAGGTTTGGACCACAGGCTGTTGAGAGGGCAGAAGAGTGACTTCGTACTGGGCCAAATGTGCAGGTGGACGGGTTTCTCTCTTGGGTCGATCCAATGACTCCAGCTGCTGACCTTCAGTTGATGACTCCATAGTGTCGAGGAAAACCCTAGCTCCGGCTCGAAGGACCAATGTAAAGTATGGACTAGTGGTTCTTTGTAGGATGGGAACACTACAGAAAGATTCCGGCCAGAGAATCCTTTATCATCCTTTTATTTCACAGACCAGGATGCCAATATACAAGTTTGCAAGTGTATCTGCTGTGTGTGTGTGTGTGGTCTAAACAGAAAGAAAGAAAAAATAAATAATGAAATGATAATAAACAAATAAAGAATACTATAATATACTTATTGTCATCATTCACAACAGTATAGTAATGAAAGTAATAGTTAACATTAATCCAGTACAGAATACGTCACTATATGCCCTTTTATGGTGTACTACTGCACCTTTAAGTGACTATGCAAAATATAACATTATATCGCTATAACGCTGTAGCATCAAATAAACAGTAAATGCTGCATCCGAACACGGAATTATATGTCTAAATATACAACACAAAGAGGTCTATATCGACGTATAGATGGGCTAATTATTTACCCACAGAAAACATATTAACTATTACAGCACGCTCTGTTTCATGACTACACAAATCACACAGAATAAACGAGTTTGAATGAACATAAATAAAGTTCAAAGCATAGTATAAACATACAACAGTAGTCAGAACTTACTTGTTTTTCATAAAACGCACACAAAAGTAAAGGAAGGGGTCTCTGAGAATCCTCTCATCATCTCTGAGCGCGAATAACTGAGGCGCAAATATCTGAGGCGCGAATAACTTAGGCGCGCGCATTCCTTTCCAGGTGCAGTTCACGTGATGGAGCGCGAGCGCACTTAGGAAATATCAGCGCTGAACAAATAGGCTTTCAGACAACATACATACATAATAAACACCATATTGTACATAATAAAAGTTATATTTTCATGATAAAAGAAGTTAAGAACACAGTTAAGTTAAGTTAAGTTAAGTTAAGAACATAATGATACTCAAGAAAAACAAGAGCATGTCTCCATCACAACACTCTTTACAGTAGTTTTAAATTTATTAATGGACATAAGGGTTTCTAACTTTAGCTCTTTTTGTAGATTATTCCACCCCCAAGGTGCTAAATAAGAGAAAGCAGTTCTTCCCAATTCGGTTGCAACTCGTGGCACGTTAAAAAGCAACCACTTCGAGGAGCGTAGCTGATAGGTACCGGAGCAGACAGAGAGGAGGTTACAGAGGTACAGTTGAAGTTTGCCAAGTATAGCTTTATAAATAAAGATATACCAGTGCTGTTGTCGGCGAATTTTAAGTGATGTCCAACCAACTAAATCATAAAGAATGCAGTGATGGGTGAGGGACTTTGTATTTGTTATGAATCGTAGTGATGCATGGTAAACTGAATCTACATGGCGCAAGATGGAAGATGCAGCATGCATGTACAATATATCTCCATAATCAATTACAGACAGAAAAGTAGCTTCCACAAGTTTCTTCTTAGCACTAAAAGTAAAACAAGATTTGTTTCTAAAATAGAAGCCAAGCTTGACTTTAAGTTTCTTGACTAAAACAGAAATATGTTCATTAAAGGAAAGCTTTTCATCTATCCATATCCCCAAGTATTTGTATGAAGACACTCTCTCAATTGATTTCCCATCTAAGGACAAGAGGCCACAGTTGTCAGGTAGTTGTGTTCGAGCTTTTGAGAAGACCATAAACTTTGTCTTCTGTGTATTTAAAACCAGTTTTAGACTGAATAATGTGCTTTGCAATGCCTGAAATGCAGTCTGAAGTTCCTGCACTGCTGCTAAAATGGTGGAAGCCTGAGTATAAATCACTGTATCATCAGCGTACAAATGTAATTTGGCTTGAACATCTCTATCCAAGTCATTTATAAAAATTGAAAACAGAATGGGTCCTAAGATTGATCCTTGAGGGACACCTTTGGTTATCTGAAGAAAATCTGATTTATAACCTTCAGCGTAAACACATTGAGTACGATCAACAAAGTAATTTTGGAACCATGCAACAGCCTTCTCACTTAAACCAATTGACCGTAATTTTGTCAATAACAATCCATGATCTACTGAATCAAATGCCTTAGAAAGATCAACAAATAATGCAGCAGCATGTTGCTTCTTATCTAAGGCCCCAATAATATAATTTATCACTAATGTAGCAGCAGTGATAGTGCTATGGCCACTTCTGAACCCTGACTGAAAATTATTTAAAATGTTTTGGTCAGCTAAATAGTGTTTTAACTGTACATTCACAAATGATTCCAAGATCTTTGACAAAGCAGAGAGTTTTGATATTGGACGGTAATTATTCAGTTCTGATGGGTCTCCACCTTTATGTAAAGGGAGGACATAGGCTGCTTTCCAACTTTTGGGAATAGAGTTGGAAAGAAGACTCAGATTAAAAATATGCGCTATAGGCTCAGCAATAATATCAGCTGCTACTTTTAACAGAAAGGGATCCAAATTATCTGGACCTGCTGACTTTTTGTGATCAAGATCTCTGAGGGCTTTATAAACTTCTGATACTGAAATTGGTTTAAAATTAAAAAATTCCAGATTTACATTTTCAGATGCTGACATAGCAGGGCATGGGACAGATTTATTTACGGTTTGATCAAATAAGAATCCAGCTTGAATAAAGTGTTTATTAAACTGATTGACTATGGCTGCTTTGTCTTTTATTTCCTCTGGACCACTGAGAATCTGTTCAGGGAGGTTTGAGGTCACACATGTACCCGACAAAGATTTAACTGTTTTCCAAAACTTTAAAGGGTTGTTTAAGTTTTCTGTGATTGATTTCAGATAAAAGTCAGATTTAGACTTTCTAATCATCAAAGTACACTTGTTTCTTACAGTTCTAAATGCAGTCCAATCAGCAGAAGAGTTGGAGAATCTAGCTTGTGCCCACATTTTATTTCTCAAACAGATTAACTCTGATAGGCTGTCTGAGAACCAATGGTTGTCCTTACCACTGATCCTAAACTTTTTGATTGGTGCATATTTATTTACAATGGAAATGAAAATTGAATGAAAAAAATCCCATGCCATTTCAGCATCTGAAAACAAAGACACCCTATTAAGATCACTGTGATACAGATCATGCAGAAAAGCCTGTTGTTCAAAGTTTTTAAAATGTCTTTTTAGGATGATGCGTGGTTTTGCCTTGGGGACTTTTGTATTTCTTACACAAGCGACTGCACAATGGTCACTGACGTCATTACAAAATACGGCAGTTGAGGTATATTTATGAACTGAATTTGTTATGATTAAATCAAGGAGAGTAGATTTTATTTCTGCTTTGGGATTTATTCTTGTTGGTTCATTAATAAGTTGCACTAAGTTTAAGTCATTACACAAGTCTTTAAAACAATCAGAGCTCCCAGAAAGCCAGTCCCAATTCATATCACCCATAAGAATAAATTCAGAGTCATTAATTTTATGTAATATTTTGGATATAGTTTGGAAAGCATCCTTTGACGCAGACGGAGGTCTATAGCAGTAGTTCCCAAAGTGGGGGTCGCGACCCCTCGGGGGGTCGCGGAGTGGGGAGCGGGGGGTCGCGAGATGATTTACAGAAACGTAATTTTTATATATATATATATGTGTGTGTGTGTGTGTGTTAAAAAAGGTTGTAATGATGCGAGTATAAATTTAGGATTATTTAAATAAACTGGAAATAAAACTTTGTTTGCTCTGATTATGTGTGACGTGTCAATCACAATTTACAGCACAACAACATGCGCTGGCTAGCTAGCTAGATGCACATCATTTGGTGTTTTGCTAAACAGCGATCGGTCTATTTTGAGATCTAAACTTGATAAAAAAATGAAACGGTGGTTATTATCATCAAAAGAGAACGAGAAGGGAGCAGAGATGCCTGCTGCTGATGAGAGAGTGGGATCAGCAGAAAATACAGAGGGCAGAGAAGAGGATGAGCCGCCAGGACAACCCTCCACTTCTGGAAGGGCAGCCCGCCAAACCCGTGCCCCGCAAAAGGACCATCCCTCCTCGAAAGCCAGAAAATACAGAGAGGAATACATAAACTATGGTTTCACGTGCATTGTTATAAATCAGGTACAACACCCTCAATGCGTTGTGTGCTCCGAAGTCCTCGCACATGAGAGTCTGAAGCCCGTGAAAATGCAAAGACACCTGAACACCAAACACCCCAGCCTCACAGATAAACCCACCGACTTTTTCCGCAGAAAGGAGAAACAGTTACAGGGACAAAAAAAAGTCATTTCTAAACAAACAGCTATCCCCGCTAAAGCTCAGAAGGCTTCATATGAAGTTGCATATTTAATTGCACAGAACAAAAAGCCACACACCATCGGAGAAACTTTAATCAAACCAGCAGCAATAGTTATGAGTCGCGTCATGCATGGAGATAAACTGGCCGCTGAGCTGGAACAAGTGCCGCTCTCTGATGGGACTGTATCCCGCCGCATTACAGACATGGCTCAGGATATCAAGTGTCAACTGATTGAAAGAGTGAAGAAGAGTGGGAGGTACGCCTTACAACTGGATGAATCCACAGACGTGTCAAGCACCGCTCAACTCCTTGTATTTGTCAGATATATTTTTGAGGGGAAACTAAATGAGGAAATGTTATTTTGTACGCAACTGGAGGGAACATGCACAGGCGAGGACATTTTCAATAAGCTGGACAGCAAACTTAAAGATGAAGGCCTATCTTGGGGCGAGTGCATATCAGTGTGCACAGACGGAGCTGGGGCAATGCTGGGAAAAAATAAAGGACTAAAGGCACGAGTCCTCCAAGTTGCACCTCACATCAACTTCACGCACTGCATCATACATAGAGAAGCCCTCGCATGCAAAACCCTGAATGCGGAGTTTAAACATGTTCTTGACACTGCTGTGAAGATTGTTAATTACATAAAATCACGTCCACTCAACACACGACTGTTTTCCACTCTCTGTAGTGAAATGGGATCAGAGCACAAAGGCCTGCTCCTACACACAGAAGTCAGGTGGCTGTCGCGAGGAAATGTGCTGAGACGCCTGTTCGAGCTGCGGGATGAGGTGCGCATTTTCCTCACAGACCAAAGATCTCCACTTGCTGAGCATCTGTCTGATGCTGACTGGGTGACAAGACTGGCATATTTGTCATGTATTTTTGAAAAACTCAACGGACTAAATGTGTCCCTGCAAGGTGAAAACACAAACATCTTGTACCTTAATGATAAAGTGCAGGCATTTACGAGAAAGCTGGTGCGTTGGAAAGAGAGAGTGGAAATGGGATGCATAGACATGTTTTCTGAGCTGGAAGAATTCATGGAGGAAAATGCACTCAGTGTTAACAGCATCAAGGTGTCTATTATGGCTCACCTTCAGTCCCTTTTGGATCACTTTCATAAGTATTTCCCTGAAGGAGACGCTCCCGACCAATATGACTGGATAAGGTCACCATTTAATGTAACCACAGCAAATCATCTGGGGTCTGATATGGAAGATGCGCTGATAGAACTTTCAACCGATCGAACCCTGAGGACGGCATTTGACAGCAAGACGCTGGACGAGTTCTGGGTTTCTGTCGCGCTGGAATATCCACAGTTGTCGAAAGCCGCGTTGGATGTACTCATGCAATTTGGCTCAACGTATTTATGCGAAAAGTCATTCTCCACGCTGACTTACATTAAGAATAAACACAGGTCACGGCTTAACGTGGAAGATGATCTACGGGTGGCGATCTCCAAAATTGAACCTAGAGTGGACCTGCTTTGCTCCGCGCATAGCGCCCATCCATCACATTAGGCTTTTTTCTGAATACAAAGTTATTGCTATGCGTGTTATATATATGAAGCTTGTTCGTATTCTGTCTGTAAGTATTTCAGTTATGGATATATTTGTTTTTGTCCATAATTGAACCTATAGTCAATGGACCTGCTTTTCTCCGTGCACAGCGCCCATCCATCACATTAGGCTTTTTTTTTTTTTTTTTTCTGAATACAAAGTTATTGTTGAATGCGTGTTATTTAGGCAGCTTGTTCGTATTCTGTCTGTAATTTCAGACAGTTATGGATGTATTTGTTTTTGTCCATAATTTGTCAATAAAATAGCCTGCCTGGCTTAGAGATTGTGTTCCTTTTTTTTTTTTTAGCTCTGTCTATGTAACCAAATCGCAAATCCTCACAAGCTGTCCGAGGGAAACACGGGGGTGGGTGGTGGGTGGGGGGGGGGGGTAGGGGTTGGGTCGTGGGTCGTCAGCAGTCTAATATTGGGGGTCGCGGTCTGAAAAGTTTGGGAACCCCTGGTCTATAGCACCCAACTACTGTAATAGCAGCGTCTTTTGAGATATTCACTTTCACGGTCAGAATTTCAAACTGTTTAGCTTTAGTTAATGACAGGGTTACAGAGCTTGTAAACTTAGATTTCACATATATGGCAACCCCACCTCCTTTGCCAACCCGATCAGTTCTGTAAACTTTAAAACCTTCAATAGAAATAAGTTCATCAGACACCGATTTTTTAAGCCAGGTTTCAGAGATAATAATGAAATCAGCATTGGTTATATTAGCCCAGATCTTAATCATATCCATTTTAGGGACAAGGCTTCTAACGTTTAAATGTATAAAACCAAGGCCATGTCTGCTTTTGAATTCTGAAGGAGTGGCCAAGGATTGTAAAGTGTTAGGAAGATCAGGAACAGGACCAGGATTGGGGTGAACATTACCAGATAACATCAATAAAAGCATAATCATACAACGTAGTTTTTGTTTGGCTGGGTGATGTTTGTCACCTCTTTCCTCTATGAACTGAGAAAAAGAGTAATCCGAGACAATAAAATGATCATTTAACAGTAGTAGCTTCTGGAAATGCAGGATCTTATTAGTTTGTGAATAATTATTTTGGTTACACAGGTTGATTTTCTGGTGGTGTATCTCATGATGATTTGTAAATGAAGTTGAGAAATGACCATAATTTAAGTGTAATAATATACTGCTTCTCATTTTGGGCTTGTCAAGTTCATCTAGTACAATACTGGACTGTAAAAGTATGAAGAGTATAAACAGATGCATGATGTCAAGTTACCAGGCTTGGTTGAAGACAGCCTTAACACAAGACAGCAGATGAACAGTACCTTAGAGTCAGAAAGTCAAGACTACAGGATGGAGGCTAGCAAGGAGACTTCCAGGTGAAAGCTGGCAAGCAGAGCTAATAGCAGCAAATTAGGAGAAGGGCTATCAGTAGCAGGCTAGCAGCAGGGCATCTAGAGGTTGGCTAGCTAGTGGGACTAGCAGTAGGACATCCAGGTGGTAGCTAGCAAGGGAAGCTAGCGGCAGGGCACCCAGATGGTGGTTATCAGGAACAGGCTAGCAGCAGGGCATCCAGTTGGTGGCTAGCAAGTGGAGCTAGCAGCAGGGCATCCAGTTGGTGGCTAGCAAGTGGAGCTAGCAACAGGGCATCCAGGTGGTGACTAGCAAGCAGAGCTATCAGCAGCAGGTTATGAAACAGGGCTACCAACAGCAGACTAGCAGTAATGTAAACCAGTAGCAGGGTAGCAGCAGGACATCCAGGAGGTGGCTAGCCGGGCTACTGACAGCAGACTAGCATAATAGATCATGCAGGTGGTGACTAGCTGCAAAGCTAGCTGCAGCAGGCTAACAAGCAGGGACTACCTGTAACAGACTGCTTAGCAGGATATCCAGGTGGTGGCTAGCAAGCAGGGCTACCAGGTAGTCAATGTCCAGGTTTTAAGTTCAAATTCAGCCTTATTCACGATTAAAATAATCCCAGTATGGAGGAAAATGTCCTGTTTTTCGAGAGTATACTCATTTGAGATTAAAAGACATAAAACATCACAAGAAAAAACTTGAATCTCGAGTTCTCAAACACTGAGATCCACACATGGGTGGAGATCGGCTGCCATCTTGGATTTGCGCTGCCATCTTGGATTTGCCAAGATGTAATCCAATTGTTTTTTATAAGGAATGGTATCGAGGATTAGTTCACATGATATAAAAATAGAAAATGCTTGTTTATAAATGAGTGGTAAAGAAGTAAATCAAGGATTAGTGAAGAAATTCTCCGGAGCTACAAACACAAACAACCGATCGCACGCGCATGCGTGAGATGTTGAACGTTTTGTTCTATTAACTTTGAAAAGATGATGATGTCGTCAATATAAACGAAACAAATCTTCCCTCTTAAATCAGACAGAACTCTCTCTATCAGACGCTGGAAGGTAGCAGCAGCATTTCTGAGCCCATACAGCATAGACTTCAATTGAAATAGCCCCTTGGTGGTGATAAAAGCAGTTTTTTCCTTACTCTGTTCCTCCATCTCCACCTGCCAGTATCCAGACTGAAGATCCAAGGAACTAAACCAAGAGGCTCCTTCCAAGGATTCAAGGATGTCATGGAGCGTCCGCCACTGTCTTGCTGTTCAGCCTCCTATAATCCACGCAGAACCTGTGTGAGCCATCAGGTTTGGGGACAAGGACCACCGGTGAAGACCACGGCGAGAAAGAAGGTTCGATAATATTGACTCGCAGCATCTGATCTACTTGCTCCTCTATAATCTGCTTTTTAAGAGGAGACACTCTGTACGCCTGGGATTTGAGCGCTATGTCATCACATAAGGTGATTTTGTGTTGTACAATTGAGGTCTTACCCAGGTTGTTGGAGGGGCCAGGCAGATCTCAACTTCAACAACTCCTCCTGATTGTCCGAGTCCCACATAGTGCTCTCGGGGAGAATGGAGAAGAGTTCTGGAAGTCTACCTGTGGATGGTATCGCATAGTATAAATTCAGCTTTGCATCCCTACGAGGAAGAACTTGACCCGCCGGGATCACAGGACCTGTTGGCATCTGTGATGGCAAGAAAGAGTAATAGGTGTTTCCTTTTTCAGATCTTAATCCATATCTGCCTTGTCCCACTTCCAGGACTGCTCCCGTGTCCCTCAGGAAATCCAAACCGGCAATAAGAGGACATGTGAGGTGAGTGTCTTTTAGGATATAAGTATCCAAACTGCATTCTTGGTCATGCCATTGAATCCTAATCTTTTGCAGATCTCTGGACTGGTGAATCGTGCCGTCCGCCATTATGAACCTCTGTGGACTGGAGATAACGACTGATGGAATCTCACCTTTCAACTGTACCACAGGCTTTCTTGCATTAACGTGTATGTGCTACCTGTGTCTAATACAGCCTTCACTTCTTTGCCGTTCACTCTTACAGGCACCATCAGAAGAGATGACACTGGATGGGGTTGTGCTAGTGTTACTCCAGCCAGGTTTTTGTGAGAGGTACGTTCAGCCGATTTCTTGTTGGTCTTTTCTTTACTGCTCTGAGTGCTGAATTTTTGCCAGTAGTCTTTGGCTCCGATGTGGTCCTTTTCCACCATAGAGCCAACCTTCACCAGCTGCTCAACCGAATTGACGGTTCCCCTCATACATCCCGCAACCCTGGGCTTGATGTTGTTTAGGGCTGAAACAATTCCTCGAGTTACTCGATTACAAAAATTCCTCGAGGCAAAAAATCTGCCTCGAAGCCTCGTTAAATTCCTATGACGCGCACTTTACGCGCACGCAGGGATCTGATTGTTTCAAACGGACCGTTGTTCAGGAAGCACACCATAGCGCATTATACATTTGACTTCATAAATGGCAGAGAATGTCTAAAGTTTGGGATCATTATATGTTTATAAAGAGAGAGAACAAGATGCAATGTGTCTGCAAAGTATACCTGGCAGGGCTGCCAACTCTCACGCATTCATCGTGAGACTCGCACAATTGAGCCAATTCTCACTCTCACGCCATACCCCCGATTTCTCAGGCTGAGGTGTCCATCCCTTCGGTCAAATGCCTGAAAGATGAGTTTGTCTATAGATCTACCTGTTGAGCCACTCGTGATCGACTAGTTTTACCGCCGCATATTAATTCGCAAGTTAAAATATGCTGTAATCTAGTGCGAGCGCGCATGCGAGATGTTGAGCTCCTAATCGCGGCTCGCGCACGACGGCAAAAGGTAAGCGAGCGCGTGCACCCATGTCTCTCTCACGCGCCAGTCAGACCAATTGCGGCAATTCATCATGCTTAAACTTTTATGTAGTCACGCAACAAAAATTTCAGCATACATTCACACTGTATACACCGGGACGTGATGGAGGAACAAATATTGTGAGACATACACACATACACACACTCTGATGTTTGTCTTGAGATTACATATGAAAAAGTCTGACTCTTATTTATAATTTTTTTTTTCCATTTATTATTTTATAAATTGTATACATTTGTATACCTGTTTGGGTTGATATTTTATATTAATTTATTTTTTGTTTCCAGGTGGGTAATTTGTAGAAGGTGCAATCCTTATTTTGTAATGTTGTATTAAGAAGACAAAACTGGCCAAATGGTCTTTACTATTTAAGTTTGTATTCAAAGTTTTACATGTTATGGGATACATGTAACTGCTTTTACAGTAAATTGTTTTAACTGTATTGTTATATAATTGTTGGCACTGGCACTTATAAACACTAAATGGGTAAAAATTGCAATAATTAGTTGTGGAGCCAAATGTTGGAGTTGGAATAAATACCTGTATTTTTTTTTTTTTTTTAAAGAAATAAAAGCCAAACACCTTATCATTTTTGTAATACATTATTTGTTTTGGTTGCTTAAAAACACACAAACAAATTATCCGATTAATCGATCGATTAAGTGCTAGATTAATCGATTACAAAAGGAATCGATAGCTGCAGCCCTAATGTTGTTAAGTATACGATTTACTAAGTCCTCCTCAGATATATCTGGCTTCCATTTCAGACATAAGGCCCGGTAGTCACATGCAAAGTCCCTCAGACGTTGTTGTGGCTTTTGAACCATTGTCCTCAGCTTTTCCTCCACTTCTGAGATGTAATCGTCTGAAAGAAAAGCAGTCATGAATGCCTCTTTGAAGGATTTTTCAATCCGTTACCTTGACCTTCTCCGCTTTCCACCAACTCAGAGCAGGTCCCTTCAGCACTGTGCTTAAGGTTCCTAGGAGTTCTGCACTGGGAAGGGGCCGAATCTCTAGGAAGTTCTCACATTGTTCAATAAAATTGAGCACCTCCGCCGTATCACAAGAGTCACCAAAAGAGGGGGAATTCGATGCGGATAGGAGGTCGGGCACAGAATGAGGATAAACCTGCCACTAGTGAGGGGGTAAGCAGATTAGAGTGTCTATCATACATAGGATGTTGCACATCATAAGTTGCATTGAGGGGTGTATGAGTGGGAATTTTCGCTCCAGATACTCTAGCTGGGGTCGGTGGTTGTTGGACAGTGGAAAATCGGGAGGTATCTGGATAATGGGCCTGTAATCTGGTGAGTGTGGGAGTGCTAGTGAGCCTAAATTTTCTCATTTGACTTTCCCATTTCGCATCTCTCCTCAGAAAACAATTTGTCACAGCCCTTTCTAATTTTCCAGAGCATCGGCAACATAATCTTCCAACTTTGCCAAGCTAGAATCTACAGCCTGCCTGAAACTTGTTTCCGATTTAATGTACTGTCCATTGACTGTTTGAAATCTTGTTCTATGGTTTGTACTTTGTTATCAAGGGCCAATAAATCAACTTTACATTGAGTTATTTCTGCTTGCAATGATTGTACCATATCAACAGTTTGTGTACAACTCCCATCATCATCATCATCATCAGATTGTTCTGCATCAGAAAGGTACAATGAACTAAGCATTGAAGTTATTTCAGCAGTAGGATTACGTCTAGTCCCAAAAGAGACAGGAATACAAGTAAGATCTTTTGCTTCAGTATCATTTGGGACATTTTCAAATGTAACCAAGTCATCAGCAGTATCAACCAATTCTGTAACTGTATCGTATTCACCACATCCATCTTGAAAAGAAAAAAACAACAAAAACAACAACACAAAAGTGTTAAGTGTTAAGTTAGATTAAGTCTTTTCTCCCCGTACGGGCCACCAATATGTAACGCAACGCTCAGCCTCACTTGAATGGCAGGTTACACCTCAAAATATAATTAGGGGGAAAAAACAGACAGGAAACTGACATTGAATCAACGTGGAAACGAAGTCTCTCATAACATCGAAACAACGTTGATTTTGCTCATCGAATTAACCTTGAACCAACGTCAGATGCAGCATTCTTCAAAGCTAAATGAAAATCGAAAATTGGATTGCTTTCATAACGTTGAAACAACATTGATTTCAAGTTGATTTTCCGTTAGTTTTGAACGAATGACGTCTGACGTTGGTTCAACGTTAATTCGATGAGCAAAACAATGTCAGATCAACGTTGTTTCGATGTCAATGTTTCCACGTTGATTCAATGTCAGTTTGCTATCTGGGAAACCCTTTATATTTAAGTGAAAAATAAACTGATTCCCAGTGAAAGCAAAAAATCAACAACAAGATGAATGAGTCAGCAAACAGGGGACGTCCTCCGGACGTTGCGAACGTCTAATTAGGTCGGGATCTGGTCGGTTCATAACGTTCGCTGGGGGACGTTCGGAGGACGTCCGCATTTGGTCCGGTTCATAAAGTTCGCTGGGGGACGTTCGGAGCACGCCCGCATTTGGTCCGGTTCATAACGTTCGCTGGGGGACATTCCGAGGACGTCCGCATTTGGTCCGGTTCATAACGTTCGCTGGGGGACATTCCAAGGACGTCCGCATTTGGTCCGGTTTATAACGTTCGCCGGGGGACATTCTGAGGACGTCCGCATTTGGTCTGGTTTAACGTTCGCTGGGGGACATTCTGAGGACGTGCACTTTACATTTTGACATGGCTAGTGCAAATAAACCATAAAAACATAAGAAGTGTTGGTGGTGTAACAGACTTTGTTGAATTCTGTTATGACGCACTAATTCTGGAGGTACTGGCGCTCATTGTATATGCAACGTATTTTTCCCTTCGGGGCTTGCCGTAGTTAGGCATGTGTCATGCGCACGGTATGTACTAGAGTGTCGCGGGTTCTAGTGAGAGTTGGTGATCTGACAGGTGAAGCAATATAGTGGAGAAGAGTTCCAAAGTTAAACGGCTACCGTTTATTGTTTTCTTACTTCAAGTGTTAGGCGAACCCTGTTTAAACGCTCGGTCACATTGGTGGCAGCGGTGTTGTTTTGATTTATTTGCGTTTACGTGATCCAGTGTTTCGGCGGGAGTTTAACTAGTTAGTTTACAGTGAAAGAGTTAGCACGCGCGGGTTTAACGTCGACGCGGCCATCATGTGGTGTAAAGACGAGGATGATGATTTCTATCTGAGACGGGACCGCGACAAGATCAACAGGCACGTGAAAATCGAGCTGCCGCCGCCGTTCTCAGGCGACGAGAAGCAGAGCTTTCTGTGCTGGGCGCGCCAGTTCGAGGTCGCCGTCAGAGCGCTCACAGAGGGGGATGGTCCTGCGTCGGTTAATTATGAGCTAGTGAGGATTCTGCCGACACGTTTAAGCAACGCAGCATTTCTTCTGTGGGACAGCCTTCCTAAAACTGTTCAGGCTGACTATACAGCTGTAAAAGAAAGACTGAAGGAGGCTTTCGGGCAGAGGCAGTTTATGGATCGCTTCAGAGCCAGTTTATTAGCCCGCCCTCGTGCTCCACGGGAAAGTTTGGAGGTGTATGCGGCAGAGATAAGCAGGTTAGTGGACGAGGCTTTTCCTGAATATGGCGACAATGCCCAAAGAGAAGAAAAGTTTCGTCGTTTCTTGGCTGTTTTGGATCCTGTGCTCAGAGCTAAATGACATTAACAGGGAGCAACAGATTTGGAGGAGGCCGTGATAATTGCAGGTCGGTGCGAAAAATGCCAGAGACTCGATAAAGACTGATTACATGCCTGTTAATGCTGCCTATGCTAATAATGATGGTGGTGCAGTGGCTGCTGTTCACTCTGTGGCTGATAATGGAGGACTATATAGAGCAGTGGATAGATTAACAGAAGAAATGAGAGATATGCAAATGGAGCTGAGGCGCTTGGGTGATGAAAACCAAAGACTGAAATCCAGTGTGAGTCCTAGAGCAATGGATGAGTGGAATGGAGGCCGCTCTCAGCCGAGTGGAATGTGCCAGTGTCTCTGCGGGGGCCGTGGATGCCAGTCACGTGTCTTTGACAGCGCACGGAGGGGCCGTTCACCTGAGAGGAAATCATTCCAACATTTTGGGCGCACATCAGGTATGGATGTTCGTGGTCATAAAGACTCATACTCTGCTCAGTCCCCTGCAAGACGCAGCCCTAGCCCCGGTCCTCGCAGCTGGAACAGCGCTGAGGATGACTCGAGAAAGCGGGGAGTGCGTTTCATGTCTCCTGGCGGAGTGGAGCACCGCAATGGGCCGGGAAACGGATTTTAGCTGATGTTGTGGCCAAACACCAGCTATGTTGTCTGTGGGCCCTGTAATGGACAATGTTGATGATGGTGACTCAATTTCAAAAAGCGTCAATGTGATTGTGGATGATGGCCAGGAGCTGGTGTCGTACGTGAGAGGAATAATTGAAGGTGTGGAGGTTCAGATCTTAGTGGACTCTGGTTCCAGTGTATCTCTCATGAGTGCCGATTTCCGTATGTCAATTCCATCACTTCGCAATCGGCCATTGAAAAAGGACTATGTGTCAGCCCGTGCTGTGAATGGTCAAATGCTGGATACACTCGGCACCATCACAGTAACATTTCAACTGGGAATTGAGTCATGGCAGCATGTATTTCATGTGATAAGAGAAACCACACAGACTGTGTTGCTGGGCTGGGACTTTTTGTTGAGGAACCATGCTTTACTGGACCTCGGCCGCGCCGAGCTACAACTGTGGGACATCTCAGTTCCTCTCCTTACCAGCAAAGATTTTGTTCCACTGTGCTGCAACGTGTCACTGGCCACCACTATGAACTTGCCACCTCTCAGTGAGTCAGTTGTGGCAGTTAAAGTGTGTACACCCAATGCAGTCCATTTGGCTATTGACTTTGTTGGCTATCTGGAACCCAATGTCGCTGAGTCTTCTGGTCTCGTGGTTGCTCACACAGTTGGCATGGTTCACAACGGACTGACAAAAGCTCGGGTTTTGAATCCTACCGGACAGGACATTTCATTGAAACAAGGTATGCACCTGGGTGAGTTTTACACAGTTAATGACTCAGATGTTCAGCTGTTTCATGCTCCAGTTGGCGTAGCTGCAGCGACTTTGTCCAGGGTCACGCCTCCTGTGTCGTTGGATGAGTCACCTATTTCTGAATCAGAGAGAGCTGCGCTTTCAGCATTGCTGTTGGAATACAATGACATTTTCAGCTCCTCCAAACGGAATTCCAGTAGATGTACACTGGTGAAACATCACATCAGAACTGGTGAGCAGACTCCTATCAAACAGCGTGCATACCGTGCTTCCCCTGAAAAACGTGCCGAGATAGAGAAACAAGTGGCTGGCCTGTTAGAGGATGGAGTTATTGAGGAGAGCTGTAGTCCCTGGGCGTCACAGTTGTTTTGGTGAAAAAGAAGTGTGGCACATGGCGTTTTTGTGTAGACTACAGGCGATTAAACAGTGCGACTATTAAAGACTCTCATCCTCTACCCCGTGTGGATGACACACTGGATGCGTTATCAGGCGCAGTGTGGTTCAGCACGCTATATTTTTCCAACGGTTACTGGCAAGTGGAAGTTGCTGAAGAGGACAGAGAAAAGACGGCCTTTACAACAGGACAGCGCCTCTATCAGTGGCGGTCCATGCCGATGGGCCTATCCAACGCCCCCGCCACGTTTCAACGATTAATGGAGCTTGTCCTCAGAGGGCTCCGTGGCACATCTGCATGGTATATCTCGACGACATTTTAATTTATAACAGGACATTTGAAGAACACCTGTCTAGCATGAGAGAGGTGTTTTCAAGAATCCAATCAGCTGTTTTGAGACTAAATCCAGGCAAATGTCACCTTGCCAGAGATCACGTGGTCTTTCTTGCCATGTCGTCTCTCGAACCGGTCTTCAACCTGATCCAAAGAACACAGAGAAGTTTTGAACTGGCCAGTTCCCCATTCTCCTTCTGAGGTGAGAGCCTTTGTGGGTCTATGTTCCTATTACAGACGATTTGTCAAGGATTTTTCTAAACTCGCTGCTCCACTAAACATCTCGTCGGGAAAAATGTGCCCTTTGTGTGGACTGATGAGTGCGACAAATCATTTAACCTTTTGAAAAGTGTGTTGTCATCCGATCCTGTAGTAGTGTTGCCTGACTTAGTGTGCCTTTCAAAATCTACACTGATGCATCCAACCTGGCGTCGGTGCAGTTCTTGCCCAGGACAGAGATGGACTTGAACATGTGGTCGCATACGCCAGCCGGGCATTGAATTCCACGCAAAGGCGTTGGTCCACCTTTGATCGTGAGCTGTGGGCTATTGTGTGGGCAGTAAGGGAATTCAAGCATTACATTGGACTTGCCTCATTTACCATTATCACAGACCATAGACCACTCTTGGCGCTTCGCCGTATGTCCATTGATGATGATCCAACAGGAAGGAGAGGGAGGTGGATTCTGGAGCTTGATCCGTTGAATTGGGTCATTGTACACAAAGATGGAAAACAACATAAGAACGCGGACGCGCTTTCTCGCCGCCTGAGCCACCTGGCCCTAGCGAGGCAGAGGCCAGTGTTAAAGAGGTACTGGAAGTGAATTGGTGAGTTCTGGTCAAACAGATGACATTACACGTTCCTCTGAAGTCACTGATTCGGCAGGAGATGCGACCGCTGTCAACGCACATGACAATTCAGATTGCATGTCCTCCATGAATGTTTTGTCACACAGCTTATCAGACATTAGGGCAATGCAGCATGCTGACCCTGATATTAAGACTGTGTTAAGGTGGGGATGCAATCCCAAAGACCATCAAGGAGAAAAATTCAAGAACCTTCTTGTGCTTACGGAAAGCTTTGGCTGAATTCAACCGTCTTTCTGTAATTGTG
>NW_024121455.1:5774658-5812483 GCF_016745375.1 Pimephales promelas
TTTACAGTAAATTGTTTTAACTGTATTGTTATATAATTGTTGGCACTGGCACTTATAAACACTAAATGGGTAAAATTGCAATAATTAGTTGTGGAGCCAAATGTTGGAGTTGGAATAAATACCTGTATTTTTTTTTTTTTTAAAGAAATAAAAGCCAAACACCTTATCATTTTTGTAATACATTATTTGTTTTGGTTGCTTAAAAACACACAAACAAATTATCCGATTAATCGATCGATTAAGTGCTAGATTAATCGATTACAAAAGGAATCGATAGCTGCAGCCCTAATGTTGTTAAGTATACGATTTACTAAGTCCTCCTCAGATATATCTGGCTTCCATTTCAGACATAAGGCCCGGTAGTCACATGCAAAGTCCCTCAGACGTTGTTGTGGCTTTTGAACCATTGTCCTCAGCTTTTCCTCCACTTCTGAGATGTAATCGTCTGAAAGAAAAGCAGTCATGAATGCCTCTTTGAAGGATTTTTCAATCCGTTACCTTGACCTTCTCCGCTTTCCACCAACTCAGAGCAGGTCCCTTCAGCACTGTGCTTAAGGTTCCTAGGAGTTCTGCACTGGGAAGGGGCCGAATCTCTAGGAAGTTCTCACATTGTTCAATAAAATTGAGCACCTCCGCCGTATCACAAGAGTCACCAAAAGAGGGGAATTCGATGCGGATAGGAGGTCGGGCACAGAATGAGGATAAACCTGCCACTAGTGAGGGGGTAAGCAGATTAGAGTGTCTATCATACATAGGATGTTGCACATCATAAGTTGCATTGAGGGGTGTATGAGTGGGAATTTTCGCTCCAGATACTCTAGCTGGGGTCGGTGGTTGTTGGACAGTGGAAAATCGGGAGGTATCTGGATAATGGGCCTGTAATCTGGTGAGTGTGGGAGTGCTAGTGAGCCTAAATTTTCTCATTTGACTTTCCCATTTCGCATCTCTCCTCAGAAAACAATTTGTCACAGCCCTTTCTAATTTTTCCAGAGCATCGGCAACATAATCTTCCAACTTTGCCAAGCTAGAATCTACAGCCTGCCTGAAACTTGTTTCCCGATTTAATGTACTGTCCATTGACTGTTTGAAATCTTGTTCTATGGTTTGTACTTTGTTATCAAGGGCCAATAAATCAACTTTACATTGAGTTATTTCTGCTTGCAATGATTGTACCATATCAACAGTTTGTGTACAACTCCCATCATCATCATCATCATCAGATTGTTCTGCATCAGAAAGGTACAATGAACTAAGCATTGAAGTTATTTCAGCAGTAGGATTACGTCTAGTCCCAAAAGAGACAGGAATACAAGTAAGATCTTTTGCTTCAGTATCATTTGGGACATTTTCAAATGTAACCAAGTCATCAGCAGTATCAACCAATTCTGTAACTGTATCGGTATTCACCACATCCATCTTGAAAAGAAAAAAACAACAAAACAACAACACAAAGTGTTAAGTGTTAAGTTAGATTAAGTCTTTTCTCCCCGTACGGGCCACCAATATGTAACGCAACGCTCAGCCTCACTTGAATGGCAGGTTACACCTCAAAATATAATTAGGGGGAAAAAACAGACAGGAAACTGACATTGAATCAACGTGGAAACGAAGTCTCTCATAACATCGAAACAACGTTGATTTTGCTCATCGAATTAACCTTGAACCAACGTCAGATGCAGCATTCTTCAAAGCTAAATGAAAATCGAAAATTGGATTGCTTTCATAACGTTGAAACAACATTGATTTCAAGTTGATTTTCCGTTAGTTTTGAACGAATGACGTCTGACGTTGGTTCAACGTTAATTCGATGAGCAAAACAATGTCAGATCAACGTTGTTTCGATGTCATGTTTCCACGTTGATTCAATGTCAGTTTGCTATCTGGGAAAACCTTTATATTTAAGTGAAAAATAAACTGATTCCCAGTGAAAGCAAAAAATCAACAACAAGATGAATGAGTCAGCAAACAGGGGACGTCCTCCGGACGTTGCGAACGTCTAATTAGGTCCGGGATCTGGTCCGGTTCATAACGTTCGCTGGGGGACGTTCGGAGGACGTCCGCATTTGGTCCGGTTCATAAAGTTCGCTGGGGGACGTTCGGAGCACGCCCGCATTTGGTCCGGTTCATAACGTTCGCTGGGGGACATTCCGAGGACGTCCGCATTTGGTCCGGTTCATAACGTTCGCTGGGGGACATTCCAAGGACGTCCGCATTTGGTCCGGTTTATAACGTTCGCCGGGGGACATTCTGAGGACGTCCGCATTTGGTCTGGTTTAACGTTCGCTGGGGGACATTCTGAGGACGTGCACTTTACATTTTGACATGGCTAGTGCAAATAAACCATAAAAACATAAGAAGTGTTGGTGGTGTAACAGACTTTGTTGAATTCTGTTATGACGCACTAATTCTGGAGGTACTGGCGCTCATTGTATATGCAACGTATTTTTCCCTTCGGGGCTTGCCGTAGTTAGGCATGTGTCATGCGCACGGTATGTACTAGAGTGTCGCGGGTTCTAGTGAGAGTTGGTGATCTGACAGGTGAAGCAATATAGTGGAGAAGAGTTCCAAAGTTAAACGGCTACCGTTTATTGTTTTCTTACTTCCAAGTGTTAGGCGAACCCTGTTTAAACGCTCGGTCACATTGGTGGCAGCGGTGTTGTTTTGATTTATTTGCGTTTACGTGATCCAGTGTTTCGGCGGGAGTTTAACTAGTTAGTTTACAGTGAAAAGAGTTAGCACGCGCGGGTTTAACGTCGACGCGGCCATCATGTGGTGTAAAGACGAGGATGATGATTTCTATCTGAGACGGGACCGCGACAAGATCAACAGGCACGTGAAAATCGAGCTGCCGCCGCCGTTCTCAGGCGACGAGAAGCAGAGCTTTCTGTGCTGGGCGCGCCAGTTCGAGGTCGCCGTCAGAGCGCTCACAGAGGGGGATGGTCCTGCGTCGGTTAATTATGAGCTAGTGAGGATTCTGCCGACACGTTTAAGCAACGCAGCATTTCTTCTGTGGGACAGCCTTCCTAAAACTGTTCAGGCTGACTATACAGCTGTAAAAGAAAGACTGAAGGAGGCTTTCGGGCAGAGGCAGTTTATGGATCGCTTCAGAGCCAGTTTATTAGCCCGCCCTCGTGCTCCACGGGAAAGTTTGGAGGTGTATGCGGCAGAGATAAGCAGGTTAGTGGACGAGGCTTTTCCTGAATATGGCGACA
This sequence comes from Pimephales promelas, assembly GCF_016745375.1. Next base: position 5,777,871 of record NW_024121455.1, read on the forward strand.
ATGCCCAAAGAGAAGAAAAGTTTCGTCGTTTCTTGGCTTGTTTGGATCCTGTGCTCAGAGCTAAATGACATTAACAGGGAGCAACAGATTTGGAGGAGGCCGTGATAATTGCAGGTCGGTGCGAAAATGCCAGAGACTCGATAAAGACTGATTACATGCCTGTTAATGCTGCCTATGCTAATAATGATGGTGGTGCAGTGGCTGCTGTTCACTCTGTGGCTGATAATGGAGGACTATATAGAGCAGTGGATAGATTAACAGAAGAAATGAGAGATATGCAAATGGAGCTGAGGCGCTTGGGTGATGAAAACCAAAGACTGAAATCCAGTGTGAGTCCTAGAGCAATGGATGAGTGGAATGGAGGCCGCTCTCAGCCGAGTGGAATGTGCCAGTGTCTCTGCGGGGGCCGTGGATGCCAGTCACGTGTCTTTGACAGCGCACGGAGGGGCCGTTCACCTGAGAGGAAATCATTCCAACATTTTGGGCGCACATCAGGTATGGATGTTCGTGGTCATAAAGACTCATACTCTGCTCAGTCCCCTGCAAGACGCAGCCCTAGCCCCGGTCCTCGCAGCTGGAACAGCGCTGAGGATGACTCGAGAAAGCGGGGAGTGCGTTTCATGTCTCCTGGCGGAGTGGAGCACCGCAATGGGCCGGGAAACGGATTTTAGCTGATGTTGTGGCCCAAACACCAGCTATGTTGTCTGTGGGCCCTGTAATGGACAATGTTGATGATGGTGACTCAATTTCAAAAAGCGTCAATGTGATTGTGGATGATGGCCAGGAGCTGGTGTCGTACGTGAGAGGAATAATTGAAGGTGTGGAGGTTCAGATCTTAGTGGACTCTGGTTCCAGTGTATCTCTCATGAGTGCCGATTTCCGTATGTCAATTCCATCACTTCGCAATCGGCCATTGAAAAAGGACTATGTGTCAGCCCGTGCTGTGAATGGTCAAATGCTGGATACACTCGGCACCATCACAGTAACATTTCAACTGGGAATTGAGTCATGGCAGCATGTATTTCATGTGATAAGAGAAACCACACAGACTGTGTTGCTGGGCTGGGACTTTTTGTTGAGGAACCATGCTTTACTGGACCTCGGCCGCGCCGAGCTACAACTGTGGGACATCTCAGTTCCTCTCCTTACCAGCAAAGATTTTGTTCCACTGTGCTGCAACGTGTCACTGGCCACCACTATGAACTTGCCACCTCTCAGTGAGTCAGTTGTGGCAGTTAAAGTGTGTACACCCAATGCAGTCCATTTGGCTATTGACTTTGTTGGCTATCTGGAACCCAATGTCGCTGAGTCTTCTGGTCTCGTGGTTGCTCACACAGTTGGCATGGTTCACAACGGACTGACAAAAGCTCGGGTTTTGAATCCTACCGGACAGGACATTTCATTGAAACAAGGTATGCACCTGGGTGAGTTTTACACAGTTAATGACTCAGATGTTCAGCTGTTTCATGCTCCAGTTGGCGTAGCTGCAGCGACTTTGTCCAGGGTCACGCCTCCTGTGTCGTTGGATGAGTCACCTATTTCTGAATCAGAGAGAGCTGCGCTTTCAGCATTGCTGTTGGAATACAATGACATTTTCAGCTCCTCCAAACGGAATTCCAGTAGATGTACACTGGTGAAACATCACATCAGAACTGGTGAGCAGACTCCTATCAAACAGCGTGCATACCGTGCTTCCCCTGAAAAACGTGCCGAGATAGAGAAACAAGTGGCTGGCCTGTTAGAGGATGGAGTTATTGAGGAGAGCTGTAGTCCCTGGGCGTCACCAGTTGTTTTGGTGAAAAAGAAGTGTGGCACATGGCGTTTTTGTGTAGACTACAGGCGATTAAACAGTGCGACTATTAAAGACTCTCATCCTCTACCCCGTGTGGATGACACACTGGATGCGTTATCAGGCGCAGTGTGGTTCAGCACGCTATATTTTTCCAACGGTTACTGGCAAGTGGAAGTTGCTGAAGAGGACAGAGAAAAGACGGCCTTTACAACAGGACAGCGCCTCTATCAGTGGCGGTCCATGCCGATGGGCCTATCCAACGCCCCCGCCACGTTTCAACGATTAATGGAGCTTGTCCTCAGAGGGCTCCCGTGGCACATCTGCATGGTATATCTCGACGACATTTTAATTTATAACAGGACATTTGAAGAACACCTGTCTAGCATGAGAGAGGTGTTTTCAAGAATCCAATCAGCTGTTTTGAGACTAAATCCAGGCAAATGTCACCTTGCCAGAGATCACGTGGTCTTTCTTGGCCATGTCGTCTCTCGAACCGGTCTTCAACCTGATCCAAAGAACACAGAGAAAGTTTTGAACTGGCCAGTTCCCCATTCTCCTTCTGAGGTGAGAGCCTTTGTGGGTCTATGTTCCTATTACAGACGATTTGTCAAGGATTTTTCTAAACTCGCTGCTCCACTAAACCATCTCGTCGGGAAAAATGTGCCCTTTGTGTGGACTGATGAGTGCGACAAATCATTTAACCTTTTGAAAAGTGTGTTGTCATCCGATCCTGTAGTAGTGTTGCCTGACTTCAGTGTGCCTTTCAAAATCTACACTGATGCATCCAACCTGGCCGTCGGTGCAGTTCTTGCCCAGGACAGAGATGGACTTGAACATGTGGTCGCATACGCCAGCCGGGCATTGAATTCCACGCAAAGGCGTTGGTCCACCTTTGATCGTGAGCTGTGGGCTATTGTGTGGGCAGTAAGGGAATTCAAGCATTACATTGGACTTGCCTCATTTACCATTATCACAGACCATAGACCACTCTTGGCGCTTCGCCGTATGTCCATTGATGATGATCCAACAGGAAGGAGAGGGAGGTGGATTCTGGAGCTTGATCCGTTGAATTGGGTCATTGTACACAAAGATGGAAAACAACATAAGAACGCGGACGCGCTTTCTCGCCGCCCTGAGCCACCTGGCCCTAGCGAGGCAGAGGCCAGTGTTAAAGAGGTACTGGAAGTGAATGTGGTGAGTTCTGGTCAAACAGATGACATTACACGTTCCTCTGAAGTCACTGATTCGGCAGGAGATGCGACCGCTGTCAACGCACATGACAATTCAGATTGCATGTCCTCCATGAATGTTTTGTCACACAGCTTATCAGACATTAGGGCAATGCAGCATGCTGACCCTGATATTAAGACTGTGTTAAGGTTGGGTGATGCAATCCCAAAGACCATCAAGGAGAAAAATTCAAGAACCTTCTCGGTGCTTACGGAAGCTTTGGACTGAATTCAACCGTCTTTCTGTAATTGTGCCAGCATAGATAATTATGTATGTAAATATGACTTTTAGTGAGGTTTTATTGATGGTTGAAATAGAGAATGATGAATGAATGAATTGATAGATAGTTGTATTTGAGTGACTAATTATAACATTTTATATTGTATATTGTGTATTGTAATTCACCTGCTCGGGGACTACAGATGGAAACTAGCTTAAGCTAAATCTGGTGCAAAGCATCTTTAATTAATGTTTTTTTGCACATTGTCCCTGTTGAAATAAATAAATAAATGAAATGAAATGAAAAATTGATGGGCTGTTATGCCGCTCAGTTTTCTGTCCCCTCACGAGTGGCCCTGTAGTACAAATGGTTGTACCCTCTGCTCTGATATAAGATATTCTTTTGCAGCTGCATGGGGCCCCAGCTTCTGCCCATTTCTCTTCAGAGCGTGTGTGGGAACGGGCAAGACAATTTTGTTACTGGCCTTCTATGTACAGGGACATCAAAGCATGGTGTGAGCAGTGCAAGGCGTGTCAGACACGGCGCGGTCCGGTTCCTGCCCTCTGTGCACCAATGGGGGGGTCCCAGTCAGTACGGCCATTTGAAAGGGTAGCTATGGACATCTTAGAGCTGCCTGTGACTTCAAAGGGAAACCGGTATGTGCTGGTTGTGGAGGATTACTTCACCAAATTTGTCAACCTGTATGCCTTGCTTAATCAGTCAGCACAGACAGTAGCACGTTGTCTGTTTGAGGACTATGTTCTGATTCATGGCGTTCCAGAGACTTTGCATTCGGACCAGGGTCGTCAGTTTGAGGCAGAGGTGGTCCAGAATCTCTGTCTTCTGCTTGGCATTAAAAAGACACGCACCACACCCTACCATCCGCAGTCAGACGGTATGGTTGAGCGATTTAATCGGACTCTGATTGATCAACTGGCTAAGACTCTTTTGACCTATGGGGGGGGAAGGGACGATTATGTGAAACATGTAGCTTTCGCTTACAACACAACGACTCACTCCAGCACTCGTTTCACACCTTACTTCTTGATCCATGGTCGGGAAGCACGGGTTCCCTGCTGATGTACTGTTACCCACCCGTACTCTTGTTCCTCGGATGTCAGCATCACATGCTGAGTTTGTTTCTAAATTGCTGACAGAACTGAACTCTGCCTTTAGCAGTGCACGGATGCACAGTGAGGCAGCTCATGACCGTCAAAAACTGTATCATGATGTAAGATTGCGTCACCAGCCCTATGATGTAGGTGCCATGGTGTGGCTCCACAATCCGGTGGAGGGTCGCATGAAACTGGCACCCCATTGGAAGGGACCGTATAAAATAGCGCAAGTCATGGATTCATGTGGGGAACAAGGACTGACTTACCGGATTATAGATCCTTTTGACTCTAGTGAGAGGGCACAGGTCGTACATTACAATAGGGTGCGGCCTTACACGTTGCCTTTTTCTCCTCTGTCACAGGACCAGACGTTGTCAAATGTTCCAGACTCACAGCCTGAGTCTCTTTCCATAGAGGCAGGAGTTTCTGGTGGAGAGGAGTGCTTTTCTCCCCAGAAAGATCTGAGTGCTTTGTCTGACTCACCATGTTCTGTTAAGGGGTCTGAGCAATACATGAGTAGGACTGGAAGAGTTCATAGGCCTCCGGGCCATTTGAAGGATTTTGTTTTCTATTGAAGTAACTGTATACCTATGTGTATGGGAGAGTGCAAGTTGAATTTGTTCTATTGTGGAGCCTGTAGTTACAGAGGAAAATAGTGTGTTCTATCAATAGGCTTGTTACAGTACCAGTAATATGCTATGTACTCTGTTTTGTGTTTTTTTTTTTTTTTTTTTTGGTACACAGCTGTTTTTTCATGACTGATGATGTTACTATTCTGAAACATAAACGGGGACGTTTATTTTGTGAGGGGGGGACGTATGTAACAGACTTTGTTGAATTCTGTTATGACGCACTAATTCTGGAGGTACTGGCGCTCATTGTATATGCAACGTATTTTCCCCTTCGGGGCTTGCCGTAGTTAGGCATGTGTCATGCGCACGGTATGTACTAGAGTGTCGCGGGTTCTAGTGAGAGTTGGTGATCTGACAGGTGAAGCAATAAAGTGGAGAAGAGTTCCAAAGTTAAACGGCTACCGTTTATTGTTTTCTTACTTCCAAGTGTTAGGCGAACCCTGTTTAAACGCTCGGTCACAGTGGTATAAAAAATACTGCCTATGAGCATTTTTAGCACATGTTCAAATGAAATGATATGAGGCTTGAGTGTTCGCAAAAACATAAAAAAATCTTAATTAAAAGTGCCATTGAATGATAATTTGCACCTAGGAACGGGTCATAACTTCAAAATAAGTTTTACTATATTCATGCTTTAATAATGATATTTTTATTCAAGTATAGGTTCTAATTCTAGTTTATGTTTGATGCATTTTAACCGGCATGCGCATGAAGTTGAGTTGCCATGGAAACGGAGCGTCACCAGTGCAGACAGCAAAACTCCGACTCTCCCTGTTTTCACTGCTTTCAGGTGAGTTTAGTCTCTAAAATCACACAAATAATACACACGACTGTTCTTGACACTTCTCTTAATTGTAACTGACACGCTTCTGTTTATTACTTTATAGAAATGGGTTGTGTCTTCGAAAAAGTCCATTAGCATCACTACCGTTTTCAGAAGAGTTAATCACATTTTATGTGTTGATGAGAGGTTTTGATATTTTTGTAGCCTAAATATTTTGCTTGGAATTGAGCTAAAAACGTTACGTTTTATAACTGTTAATCGATGACGTCACTTACACGGCTGAAACTAGCTCAATGGTTAATAAATATTGATAAATAAATTCTGTGATTTCAGCAGCAACAAGATAACTTGGCTATGTGACAAATGGTTTGTTGTGTTCCTAGATCGCTGATGCCCTGCTCCGATAGCAGAGTTGAACTGACCATCATCTGAACCTGGCAACCGGACGGGCAAACACACACGCTATACCCTATGTGGCCCGGCTACACCGTCTGCCCAGCGAGAGACTGTTCTTGTCCCGTCTGCCCAGTGAGAGACTGTTCACGTCCCGTCTGCCCAGCAAGAGAGACTAGTATATATATATATATATATATATATATATATATATATATACAGTATACTGGGAAATATCCTCTTGTTACAGGGTAAGTGTGACATTGCGGGCCGTAAATTAAAGTGGTGCTTGTTACCCTCTTGTTCCATGTAGTTACAGGGTAAGTAAGTACAATAAAAATTTACACACAATCTCATATCACTGATTTGGAAACCTTTAGGCCTATTTGAAAAAACAACTTAGGACAGTTGGTCTGAAGCAAAAGTCTACACTCTACAGTTTAAAAAGTTCAAAATATTGTTATTTTTCTTACAAACACCTATCATTTCCCTTCAGAAGACATTGATCCATCCATTGGGGTTGTATGGATTACTGCAGCAAAAGTCTGTAATAATCCATACAACCCCATCAGACCGCAGTGTTGTTTGATGCTCCACTTTTTTTCCAAAACTCACATGAGCTCGCATGATATGTATTCGCAGAGATGCATTTTTATTTTTATCAAAACCTTCATTTGTGTTAATCTGAAGAAGGAAAGATGTATACATCTTGGATGGCATGGGGGTACAAGATGAGTAAATGAGCACGTATTTCTGGGTGTACTGCATTTTCAAAAGGAACAAGCCAAGCAAGACAAAAAAGGGGGACAAAACATGCAACTTTATGTCAAGACTTTAAGCATTTGAAATGAATTGTTGATTGAAAAAGAAGTTTTAAAGGAAAAAAAAGTGTGGTAAATCTGTTTTGAATTAAGTTATTTTTCAAGGTTTCCGAGTCAGTGATATAAGATGTGTATGTATTTTTATTGTTATTGCAACAAGCACCACTACATGAGTATTTTTTCCCAATATTTAAGCAAAAGTTTAAGCACTTTTGTTAAAAATATTACTGTATAAATGCATATGTACCCTGTCATTTAAAAAAAAAAATACATGTAAGTACTTTATACGTACACTATTATTACAGAAAGTTACACTGAAAAATCGCTTTAATTACACAGTACATTCCAGGCTGTAATCATTACCAATGTTTTTTTAATTGTTATTTAAATCAGTATAAATTAATGGAAATATGTATTTTTGAGATAAGAGTGAAACATGACTATATTTTCTTAAGATTCAATAGATAAAGACCCAACTACCACCAACAATTTGATTAAATTGTTAATACACTTGCATAACATTTCATAACAACCTCTGTTTAAACACTGTGATGAGTATATTGCCTGGATAAATTTATATTTTAAAAGCATACAAATGTATAAACTACACCTTTTTTTTCCCTTGAGTTCCTGCATGTGTTTGTTCAATCTTATTATCCTCCCAAAAAAAAAAAAAAACAATTCTTAGGTCACCCAAATTTTGCCATGTTGGAATAATTAAGACCAGCATGATAGTTAACCCTTTGCAGTCAAGATTTCAAATCAAACAAGCCGACATCAAACTGTCAGGGTAAAGGTTTAACTGGTTTGGGAAATTACAGACCTTTTAAACATATAAAGGTTTAAAAACTTGCAATTAATAAAAAAGTGAAACACATTGTTTAATATTTTCCTTTCAAAACAGTAATTGATACAAACAAATCTTTAACAACACGGTAAATGATTCACTCTAATAAATTTTATTGACGCCTCTTTAACTTAACTTTAACGGTATATTGTGGGTAATGATACTATCTACACCAAGGTTGCTCTAAAAAAAAACCCTTTCAATGAAGAAACGTCTCGGGTTATGACTATAACCCTTGTTCCCTGAGAAGGGAACGAGACACTGCGTCGATAAAATCGACTCTTTGGGGACGCTCCCTAAGCGTGCGCCTCTGAAGTATGAATGAAACTAATCCAATCCTGATTGGTGTTGCGTCGTGACGTAACATGTGACGGCATACCCGGAAGTATAAAAGTGACGCTGTCACAACACACACTAGCCTCGCGATGAAGCAAGACGCTCAAGGGTCTGAAAAGGGGGCGTGGCAACACGACGCAGTGTCTCGTTCCCTTCTCAGGGAACAAGGGTTATAGTCATAACCCGAGACGTTCCCTATCGAGGGAACTCAACACTGCGTCGATAAAATCGACTCTTTGGGAACGAGTACCCACTAGGCCACGCACCGAACAGACCCGCCCCAGAGTGAAACTGATTAGGCACTCAGCAAGGGCCGAGTACGTGTGCACCGGGCGTACTGGGAAGGCTGAGACTGTAAAACCTGATGAAAGTATGCGGGGTAGCCCAGCCGGCTGCCTCACAAATCTCCTGCAGAGGTACTCCCGACAGAAGGGCCCTAGAGGAAGCCATGCCTCTAGTCGAGTGAGCCCTTAAGGCCAAAGGTGAAGGAACCCCACGCACCTTGTAAGCCTCAGTAATAGCCTGGACAATCCAGTTACTTATAGTTTGTTTGGTCGCCGGGAGCCCCCTCTTAGGTGACCCAAAGCATACTAACAACTGGTCAGATCTTCTCCAAGAAGCAGACTTTTCCAAGTATACACTCAAAGCTCTGACGGGGCAGAGCAAGTGAAGCCTCTCTTCTCCCGCCGACACATGAGGTGGAGGATGGAATGCCTGAAGGACTACAGAGCGAGCCGTACTCGAAGGAACTTTAGGCACGTAGCCCGGACTCGGGTGCAAAAAGGCCTTTACTTTGCCAGGGGCAAACTCCAAGCAAGCTGGCGTTACCGCCAGGGCCTGGAGATCTCCCACCCTCTTAAGAGAGGTAATCGCTAAGAGAAAGACCATTTTCAACGTTAAGTCCTTAGGCGAAGCCGACTCTAAAGGTTCGAAGGGAGCGAGGGACAACCCTTCCAGAACTATTGCCAGATCCCAGGCAGGCACCCTGGACCTGATCGCCGGCCTCATCCTCCAAGCACCACGGAGAAACCTAATGACCAACTGGTGCCTCCCCAGAGGTCCACCATCTACTGGCGCGTGGAAAGCCGAAACGGCAGCCACGTACACCTTAAGAGTGGACGGGGAGAGACCCGCAGAGAAACGATCCTGAAGGAATTCCAGAACTGAAGCCACTGGGCAGTTTACTGGATCCAACCTTCGTTCTCCACACCAAGTGTGAAACACCTTCCACTTGAGGCCATATAATCTCCTGGTAGATGGGGCCCTAGAGCTAAGTATGGTTTCAACCACCTCAGCTGATAAGCCAGCATTTAGGTACTGAACCCCCTCAGAGGCCAGACCCACAGCTTCCACAACTCTGGGCGAGGGTGGAAGATTGTGCCCTCCGCCTGAGACAATAGATCCCTCCTCAGAGGAATCGGCCATGGCGGAGCTATGAGGAGTGATATTATATCCGAGAACCATACTCGTGTCGGCCATCTCGGGGCAACCAGAAGTAGACTGATGCCCTCTTGACGGACCCTCTCCAGGACCCCTGGGAGCAGAGCGATCGGGGGGAAAGCATACAGGCGAAGCCTCGGCCAAGCCTGTACCATGGCATCCAACCCCAGTGGGGCTGGATGTGAGAGGGAGAACCAAAGTGGACAGTGGGACGTCTCTCGAGACGCAAACAGATCCACTTCCATCGGTCCGAACCTCTCCCATATTGACTTCACCACATCCGGATGAGGTCTCCATTCCCCGGGCCTCAGCCCCTGCCTCGACAGGATGTCTGCTCCCCGATTCTGAACCCCTGGGATATACATTGCCCTTATTGACAATATCTTTCCCTGGGACCAAAGGATAATCTGATGCGCCAGTTTGCACAGAGGGCGCGATCTGAGTCCCCCCTGTCGGTTCAGATAGGCCACCACTGACGTATTGTCTGTCCGTATAAGGACGTGGCGACCCTCGATGTCTGGGAGGAAGCTCCTCAAAGCCTTGAATACCGCCATCATCTCCAGGCAATTTATATGCCAAGTGCGATGATGGTCCTGCCACAGACCCCTGGTAAAGCGGCCGTCCATGACCGCGCCCCAGCCCGTAAGGGAGGCGTCTGTCGAAACGGTTTCCCGGCGACATGACACCCCCAACACTGGCCCTTGGGATAGGAACCAAGGCTTCTTCCATATTTGCAGAGACTGAAGGCACTTGCGCGTTACTCTGATCATACGGAACGGATTTCCTTTGGGTGAGAACCCCTGGTCTTCAACCACCACTGGAGGGGCCTCATGTGAAGGAGGCCCAGAGGAATAATGTTGGATGCCGCTGCCATGAGGCCCAGCATCCTTTGAAAGTGTTTCACAGTGACGGCCTGACCTAGCCTCACCCTGGACACCATCGCCAGAATTGACTCGATACGTGCGGGAGACATACGTGCCTGCATTGTAATCGAGTTCCACACGACTCCCAAAAAGGTCGTGCCCTGGGACGGTTCTAGCACACTCTTCTTCAAATTGAGTCTTAACCCCAATTTTTGAATATGGCCAAGAACGACATCTCGATGCCGAACTGCCATCTCCCGAGACTGGGCCAAAATAAGCCAGTCGTCGAGATAATTCAATACGCGAATCCCCTGAAGTCTCAGTGGAGCAAGGGCCACGTCCATACACTTGGTAAATGTGCGGGGAGAGAGTGCTAGGCCGAACGGAAGAACCCGATATTGGTATGCTTCGCCCCCGAAAGCGAACCTCAGGTATCTCCTGTGACAAGGAAGGATGGAGATGTGAAAATAGGCGTCTTTCAGATCTATCGTGACAAACCAGTCCTCGGATCTGATTTGACTCACGATTGTTGGAATGGTCAACATTCTGAATTTGAACCTTCTCAGAGACCGGTTCAACACCCTGAGATCCAAAATTGGCCTTAACCCCCCATCCTTCTTTGGAACTATAAAGTACCGGCTGTAAAACCCGGACTCCCTGTCTACCGGAAGAACACGTTCTATGGCTCCTTTCGACAGCAGAGTCTGTACTTCTTGTTCCAACACCTGAGCCTGCTCTGGGACCACCGCAGTGAGCACCACCCCAGAGAACTTGGGGGGGCGGTGCGCGAACTGCAGTCTGTACCCAACTCGTATTATCTGCAGGACCCATGGAGATATGTTGGGAAGATGATACCATCCCTCTACAAAATCTGCTAAGGGTACCAGCCTCTCGAGGCTGGCCTCTGGTGTCTTTTCGCTGGAAATTGATGCGGCCCGAAGCGCTGTTAACGGCGGACCTGCATCTTTTCCTAGAGGGCCCCGTTGTGAGAACAACCTCGGTTGTCTCACTGCGGAGGGGGCAGCCCTCTGAAGTCCTGCCTTGGCTAGGACCTCTTTTCCGAAGTCCTCTTAGCCTGAATGACGTCCCTCAGGTCGCCCCTCTGGCTGGAGGACTTCGGTTTTTGGGAGCGTTTCCTCTGTTGCCAAGACCCCGGAGGGGGGCTCTAGAGGAAACGCTCTCCTTCTGCTCTGCCCTGTGGGAGGAGCTGGCTGATGGCTGGGGCTGATTGCTTTGCCCCCCCCTACTAGATTTGGCCTTCGCTTTCCGGGGGAGGTACTGCTGGAACGCCGCAGATTGTTTTCTCGACTCCTGAAACCTGTCGACAACCGAATTAACGGCGTCGCCGAACAGGCCAGAAGCCGAAAGCGGCGCATCCAGCAGGAAGGACCTATCCTTTTCTTTAATACCGGATAAGTTCAGCCACAGATGCCTCTCCGTGGCCACCATGGCCGCCATAGAGCGGCCAATAGCGCTGGCCGCTTCCCTAGTGGCCCGGAGAGACAAATCTGCGGCCTTCCTCAACTCCGCGACATCTTCAGGAGTAGGCCCCTCCCCCTCATCCAAATCTTTCAGGAGGTCGGCCTGGTATGCCTGCAAAATCGCCATTGAGTGCAGACACGAACCAGCCCGACCCGCCGCCATGTAAGCCCTGCCCACCAATGCAGATGTCTCTCTGCAGGGCTTACTAGGCAACACCGGGTCTTTAGGGAAGACGCCGATTCGGGAGAGAGATAGCTCGCTAAAGCCTCCTCCACCTTCGGCATCTTCCCATATCCCATATCTCGAGCCCCCATAACATTGCTGTAATCTATTACATTGGGACTCGAAATACGGGACGAATGCGGTCTTTCCCACGTTCTCGAGATCTCTTTATGGAGATCAGGGAAAAACGGCAGACCCCGGCGGTGAGGCTGTGACCTGCGCTGCAGGTAACGCTCGTCCATTTTACTGGTGACTTGCGTTTCCTGCTCATGTTGTGGCCAGCTGATGTTTAGTCTGGCCACAGCGCGTGTCACAACCTCCACCAGCTCCTCATAACCCAGGCCGCGTGATGGCGTGCTGAGATCACGGTCGTCCGCATCGATGCTGAGCACGTCCCCTTCCTCAGAAGTAGACAGCTCAAGCACCGGGACCTGATCGCGGGTAGGAGAAACCGCAGCGCGGGCTCCCACACCACTCTCAGAGGCTGCGGGACCAGCCGATGGCGAGCGAGAAAATGCCTCAGCATTCTCACTCTCCTCCGCCAGATCCCGCTGCGAACCCCAGGATCTCAGTCGCCGCATCGCCTCGACATATGCGGGACCGGAACCCTGGGGAACGCGAGCCTGACCGTGCTCGTCAAAGCACGCCAGCCGGGAGCGCAGCACTCTAATAGGCAAAGCCTCACACATTTCACAAGCAGCCCCCTCGAGAGCTGCCCGTGCGTGCTGCACTCCCAAACAATACACACATAGAGAGTGTGCGTCCCCACCCGTGATGAAACGAGGGCAGGGATGCACACACCTCTTGAATTGTTCACTGGCCATACTTTCTTTCAATAATAAGACAAACAACACCAAATAAGACAGACAGTTTCAACATAAAGCGCTTGCTGAAGAGCGAAAGCTAGTGTGTGTTGTGACAGCGTCACTTTTATACTTCCGGGTATGCCGTCACATGTTACGTCACGACGCAACACCAATCAGGATTGGATTAGTTTCATTCATACTTCAGAGGCGCACGCTTAGGGAGCGTCCCCAAAGAGTCGATTTTATCGACGCAGTGTTGAGTTCCCTCGATAGGGAACTAGGCAATTGCATTTTTGCTTTTATAAATCATGAAAAGGATGCACTCTAGTGGCCACATTTGACCAAACAGAAAATTCCACAGGCTATTACAAAAAAATATGGTTTATAAAAGCTTTTATAAAATCTAACATGAGTTAGGTACAAAAAAAAAAAAAACAATTTTATTAAATATACTATGCTTATTACAATACACAGTTGCATCTAACTTAAACACATTTGTCATAAAAATACCTTTTGCCTTGCTGTTGTTACAGCAGTTGCTAGAAAAAAACCTATTCCAAAATGTATTTAAAATACATTTATTTCATACTACAAATCCATATTTACTGGCATATTGCTTGAGACTTATATAAATATTATATTTAAACTTTATTTGGAGTTCTTCTTTATTGCACAATGCACATTTCTTAATATTAAGCCTAAAATGTGTTTAATATCACTATCCATAAGGATAGTATGATTTCTGCATAATATCAGATTTTAAATGCAAGATATAAATTCTCTCTTAGAAGAAAATAAACACAATCTATTTGATACAGTGGCTAAATAAACGGGAAATAAAGCTTCAACTTCTGATGTTTCCAAACAGCACAGCAGTAATGACTTTATGAACTTCTTTACTTGCAAGACATAGGGAGAAATTATAAGGGAGACATAGGGAGAATTATAACCATACAACCATATACTACAGTATCGCTTCAAACAGTGCATTGTAGTGTCCCGAGTAAAAATATATTCATTGCTAGGAGAGGAAGAATTGTCTAAACTCTTTAAATCATCTTAATCGACAACATGTATTTTAGACCCTATAGTGACTAAGCTACTGAAAGCGATGCTTGCAGAGGTCATAGGTCCTCTTTTTAATATCATTAATTCCTCTTAGTCACAAGGATTAAACCTAGTGACCTAGAGAAATTAAACTTCTTATTAAAAAAACTGCAACTTGATTCAAGAGAATTTGTCAATTACAGGCAAAAGGCAACAAGGCAGTATCCTCACAAATCCTTTCAGAGAGAAATGGTACCTGCAAGGATTTCCTATCAGACCGTATCATAGGACTTGCTCTTATTATAGTCACAAATAATTTGCTCTTATCGTCCGATCTCTCTATAGTGTTACTGGATCAATATTCTTTTGAATAGACTCGGAAATTATGTTGGTGTTATAGTGGAACTGCATTGGCATGGTTCACAAAATTAACAGAATGCATATTACAGAATAACTTATAGTCTGTAAAAAATTGGATGACTAGTAATTTACTCTTTCTTAATTTGGAAAAAAAAGAGTTTCTTATTATTGGACAACAAACCTCTGCTCGTAATAACCTATAAAATCAAACACTTGATGGCTACTCTGTCATGTCTTCGTCGTCAGTTAGGAACCTGAGTTCACTTGAGAATATACTGTATCTTCATTAATAAAAAACAATACAGGAACAAATGAGTAACCCACTATTAACATTCTAGTAACTATTAACTAACAAGAAACTCTGAATAACAATTTAGTTAGTACTCAGTCAAATGTGGTAATTCACAAATAGCTAATCAATAACTACCTAATATTGACTGAAGACATTGTAAGCTTTCAAGGTTTTTTCAAGGTTTTGGATAGTAATAAGGTCACGGGTGATGATCATGAAGGGGGTGGAACCTTTATTTACGGGTGAGGTTTCCCCTGGGGAATTCTTCCAGTGTGGGACCCGTAAAGACTCCGTTTCCGGTGTTGTGCCGAATTCTGACCCCTGCCAAATTATTACCCCACTAGGTTTAGGATTAGTTTTGGGGGAGGGGTTAGGATTAGGGGTGGAGTTAGGATTAGGTAATCAGGCATTGACTTCAACGAGGGGGGTAATAATTTGGGAGGGAGTCGAAATTCGAGCACAACACCGGTTACGCTGGGTAACGACACAAATTATCATTGAATAATTGAAAACAGGTGTGGGAAGAGAATGAGTGCATCAGCGTTTGGGACGCACAACAATTGAGAGTAATATAAAAAGGCTTTGCATTCTAAACAGGAGGCCCTACCGCCGGGGTGTCTTCCAGCCAGTGTGTGGCTCGGCAGTTGGATTGTTAGGCCAGTTTTGTGTTCCAGATGTAATAGGACCGGAAGCCAGGAAAAGGGGTAAGTTTGACGTACTGAGACCGAATTAGAAAATTGGAGAGGAGAATCATTGTTGAGGAGGGATGTGTTGCACATTGACTGGGTTCTGATTTGATGGATGCCCTTGGGAATGTTCTTCTTCAAGTCCGTTGCAATCTCAGATGTCGTTCTGCCAATATCTGGTGCAGATCACAGCTTAACCAACCACTTTTAAATCCTTTTAAATGATCCTTTTAAACAAACTTTTATCCTTGTCTGTCTGTGGTGTCGGCTCCTCACGTTGATGCCCAAGTCAGGGGTGTGGCCGGTCATCATAGTGCCCACCCCGACCTTTGACAATAACTCAAGTGTTACTACATCTTTCTAAAGGAACTGCTAATTATTTGGATCAGTATTCTGAAGTGAAGATCATGGGAACACCATAGTAATGACTAAAAGTGTTACCAAATACACCAGAAGGAATTACTATTAAAAATTTTACAAAAATCTTAAAAGCTTGCAATGACTTCAGTCAATAATAGGTAAATGGTAAATGGACTGCATTTTATATACACTGTAAAAAAATATAGTTGGTTTAACTTAAAAAAATGAAGTAACCTGGTTGCCTTAAAATTTTAAGTTCATTGAAATGGACAAATTGAGTTAATACAATGAAGGAGTTTGATTTAACCATCAGAAACTCAAAATAGTATGTTATGTGAACTACATAAATTATTTAAGTTGATTTGACAAAAGAAAAAATGTGATTACAAATCATGAAAATATTTTTTTGCAGTGTAGCACTTTCACAGACCCAATGGCCACCAAAGCGCTTAACATTTTTGTCGCACATTCACTCACTCATTCATACACTGGCGGCGGTGTCAGCCATGCAAGGCGCCATCCCATCCAGCTGGGGTTAGGTGTCTTGCTCATGGACACCTTGACACTTGGTCAGGTGGAACCGGGAATTGAACCACAAGGTTTGTAGACAACCTACATGAACCACTGAGGTAGTAATGTTTTTCACTTTAGAATACTCATCCAAATAATTAGTAGTTTCTTTAGAAGGAACTACTAATAATTTGATTCATAACACTTGAAGTCATTACTAGTGGGTTACCATACCTTTTATTATAAATTATGCATTATTTATGTTAATTATGAACCTGTACATATAGTATATAACTCAGAGAGGTATGAAAAAAATGCTAGTTACTGATTAGCTAATAGTAAACTACAACATTCAACTGAGTGCTACTAATTGGTTAAGCAATTATTTTTATTGTTAGTTAATAGTTGTTACTGAGTGTTAATGCGTTACTCATTTGTTCCTGTGCAGTTATTCATTAATGAAGGAACAATATTCTAAAATGTTACCCACAAACCTAGATTAAACACACATAATACGCATTGGCACCAGATTGGCACGCCATCACCATTTTCACAGATTCACTTTTTAAAAGTTTACACAGAGATGATAACGGTATTGTTTTCAAGACTTTTCACAAAACCTACTTCAAAAGTTTGCGTCCTACTTCTCAGGCCACCAAAACACTGCTGTCGTGTAAATAACAGTCAGAAAGCATTAAGAGTTTTCTGTTGTCAATTGAAAATGGTGATGCGGCCGCTAAGTTAACTAATAATTTTTGCAATGGAAATGAATCAATCAAAAACTTAGACAATGCTAGACAATGACTTTCTTCGATTTTCTCAATCAGTATTATAAAAAGCACTATATAAAAAGGTGAGCTAACTTGACTTGACTGTTTAAAGTGTACCTAAAGTATACTTGAAATAGTTCTGCTTAAGCACAATCAAATATACTTAAGTATATCTTTAGTTGGTCCTCAGTAACTAAAGAACAAAATATTTTTTTTTCCAATTTAGAATACTTTTAAGTATACCCATTTAGTATACCAAAAGTACAATTGCAGGGTATTTATATTAAGTACATAAATATGTATTTGTAGTATAGTTAGCATAACATACATATATTTCAAATACATTTTACTATATTTATTTAGTATATTTTTATTTTTCTGATTATTTTTCACTAGGGTAATACAGGTGAAAAGGGATTTACAATTTGTTTTTGGGACTGACTCAAAATCTAGCACTGACTGGTGAAATATTGTACCACTCTGAGCACCAGTGAAATGTAACGATAACATCTTAAAACAAGTAAAATTTAAATACGATTGTATATCATTTTTGGCCAAATCACCAAATATTTAAAATATTTTACAGCTGTTAAAATGACTCTTTACTTTAATGCGAATAAAGACCATGGAAACATTGTGGTAAACCAGTGGTACCATTATCACCTTATGTAATGTCCATAATAGTACAGTTGACATTTGAATACATTCGTGTTATGAATGGGTCACATATGCTCCACTTTTTGTGAGTTATTTTCTCCATCTCCTGAAGCCCATGAACATACTGCAGCCATAACACAGAGTCACTATAAAGGCAAATATCTGCGGAGAGAGAAATAACAGAATTATTTACATACTGTAAGTGTTTAGTATTTTAATTACTTGAAAGCAAATGCAAGCAGGGCTCACATTACAATTTTGTTTCTGTTTTAGAACGTGGATGGTGAAAGTAGCATAGGATGGTTCTTATTGAACACTTTTCAAACTTAAACAGGCAGAGTAACAAATGTTATTTTGGCACAAAGTAGAGCTTAAGTGACGAATGACAAAAGGCATTGGCGAAAGACATTGATGCCATTGACTGGCCCTGACGTTCCCCAGACCTAAATCCATCTGAGAACATCTAGGTTACCTCTGTAACCTCTGTTCCCCGAGAATAGGGAATGGGACATGCCTCCTTGCCATGCCTCGGGGCCTGCCTACCAAACAGTACCTTCAGACAATAAGGTGATTGTCATGTTTGCAAGGCAGCACTTTTATACTTCCAGGGAACAGGGAATGGGAGACTGCATTGAAACACATTGTGGAACGCCTCAGGCGTGACAGGTGTCTGAAACTGCTATTGAATCATGGCATTCCTATTGACCTGCAACAGCCCATGTCATCATTGTGTGACCTGGAAGTATAAAAGGGCAGCCTTGCAAACATTAAAAAAAAACGTATAGTCTGAGCGTACTGTATGGTTGGCAGGCCCCGAGGCTTGGCAAAGAGCCATGTCCCATTCCCAGTGGCAGTTCTACTTTGAATTACACCCAGGGCAAGACCACCTTTGAGTGCAAACCCCCCCACCACCACCAAAAAAAAAAAAACAGCAACAACAACCCAATAATAAAATTACATACCACAGTTAATAGAATCCAGTTATTTTGCTAGATTAATCTAACTTTCAAGGGAGGAACCATTAGCACATTGGTTACTGCCTTGAATTATATGCATGGCACACTTTTAGTTATGAGTTGTTAAACTATACTTTGTCACAAGATACTTATGTAGGAACACATTACTTAGGCTATCGCTTAAGTAATTTAGAACAGCTCTCATATTAACAACTATCCAAACTGTTATAGACCTAAAATACTTGTAGCTTTTGTAGCCCTATGTCACTCTTAAAATGTCAGAGAAAAGGACAGAATCAGAGATTATTTTTGATATATACTTTATTGTCCCCGAAGGGAAATTTGTTGTGGACACTGTCCATTCCGTAGCTTTACAAGACAGCAAAAAAAGACAATTCACAGCAAAAAAGAAAACACAAACAGATATTGCACACTCTCTATATGGCCCTACATATTACATACTCCATGGAACACATAAAAATTACAGTTAACATATTGCACTCTCCCTTAGGCTTATTTACAAAAAATACGTAGTTGGCATACTACGCACCCTATAGTACTGTATTGCACAATCCATCTGGCCTGCAGAATATACAATTAACATATTGCGCATATTGTAGAATACACAATTAATATATTGCACCTCCTCTATGGCCTACAAATCATCCAAATGACCTATAACACCCAACTCAACAACCAACATATTGCACACACCCTCAAAACACTACATGTTCGAGTTAATAAGCTTAATGACATAGGTACAAAAGAGTTTTTATAGGGATTTAACCTACATTTAGGAACTCTGAATCTTCTGCCAGAGGGTAAGAGCTGAAATTCTGGGTGGAGGATGTGGGTCGGGTCAGAAACTATTTTTTGTGCCTGTCTGATGACCGACTGCTCATAGATTTTCTGGGGGGGCAGATAGTTTTTGACCCCCATAATCTTCATAGCTATTTTTATTTGGCGAGCGATCTGTGATTTTGATTGTACTTTCAGGTTCCCATACCAGCTCGTAATACCATACTTAAAAATGCTCTCTAGTATTGCGTGATAAAACAACAACATACATTTTTGTTCTACTCCATACAATCTAAGTCTCCGTAAAAAATGCATCCTCTGCTGGAGTCTTGAGCAGATAGTGTTTACATGGTCCTTCCAGGTCAGTGCATTATCAATATGTACACCCAGGTACTTGTAAGAGCTAACCTGAGTAATGGGTACACTGTTAATTACTACAGGCCTGGTGTCACCTATAGCTTTTGGGTCAAACACCATCTCCTTAGTCTTAGTTACGTTTAGCTTACGATAGTTGTCATCGCACCACCGAACAAATTCCTCGATTTCTGTATAATACGTGGCTGGAGTTTTATCTTTATGCATGATACCCAGGATTGCTGTGTCATCGGAGAATTTAATAATATAATTGTCAGTATGGTGTCGGAGGCAATCATTTGTATATAATGTAAAAAGGGCCGGTGAACTGACACAGCCTTGCGGGACACCAGTGCTGATCGGCCTGGGCTCCGTAAGAGCATTATTTACTTTAACCTGTTGAGTGCGGTTTGTTAGAAATGAAAAGTACCACTTAAGAATAAAATAATTAACATTCATGTGTTTCAATTTATAAATGAGCATGTGAGGCTGTATAGTGTTGTAGATGCGTAGAAAACAGAGGAGTCGTTGGTAACTTTATGACAAACTCACTTTAATGTCATCTTCCATGAAGTTCCTGAACATACTAACTAAACTCCGCCCCCTAACCTCGCGCTCTCCTTTACTGCTCCCGTACATCTAGGAATAGATGCGACACCCCAATATTCTACATCTTTCTTCTTTTTTTTTTTTTTTTTTTTTTTTTTTTTTAACAAGTGAAAGGATTGAGAAAAAAAAAAACTAGCAACATGTAACATATAACACATTCTCAGATCTATTTCAAACACTGTGTACTGAGAAATCAATCAGTGTGTAACAAAGTCTTTGAACCTTGAATTAGGCTTGGACACCCTTCCCGATCGAGTGACAACAAGCGAAGCTGGATTCTCTTGCCTGGAGCTGTCGCTGCTTTGTGGCGACGGCATATCACATCCATTTTCTGAAGTGTCATGTGACATTACAGTACATGGCCTTGCTTGGGGTTCTGGAGAGATCACGGGCATGGACGTGATGGTGGTCTCCGGACAGTATGATTCAGTCACCCGTAGAAGGTGACGGCGGTTTCTTACAAAAGTCTTCCCATGAGACTGGACCATATAACTGTTAGGTTGAATAGCATTTCCTGAAACTGTGGCCAGCTTGTCAAACCCACGCGTCGTTTCCATGCGTACCGTCTGCCCGGGCTCCAGCGGCGAAAGACGTCTGGCAGATTTATCATGGCTGATCTTCCCTTTTTTTCTGAGTGCAAACAAAGCAGCCTGGACATTAGTCTGAACTTTCGGTGTGAGCTGGGATGGTACCATGGGAATCAAGGACCTGGTGCGTCGGGACAGTAGACGTTGTGCCGGAGAAGGCATGCCGTCTCTGGGTGTGTTGCGCAAGTTGAGCAAAGCTGCATGGATGTCAGAACCGTCACGCGCACACTTTTCTAGAAGATGCTTTGCAGACCTGACAGCACGTTCCGCCAGACCATTTGACCTAGGGTAATTGGGACTGCTCGTGACATGCTGAAAGTCCCACTGGTGAGCAAAGCTCTTGAAATCCCTGCTTGAAAATGATGTTGCATTGTCAGTCATCAACTGGTAAGGGATCCCATGAACAGCGAATTGCCGTTTCAATAACCTGATCACAGCATTACTGGAAAGGTTCGGAAGGACCTCATACTCCCACCAACCAGAGTACGAATCCACTAAGACCAGGTAAGTCTTCCCTGACCACTCGAATATGTCAGCTGCCGTGATGGACCATGGACTGTCTGGTATCTGGTGAAGTTGCAGAGGTTCTCTCATCTGATGCTGCTTTAGAGCATTGCATGGGGCACATCTGGAGACCTCCCTTTCAATATCACTGTATATTGTGGGCCAGAACATGGTTTCGCGTGCCCGTCGCTTAGTGGACTGAATGCCAGGATGACCTTGGTGGAGCTGTGTGAGGTAGTGTTTCTGGAGCGAGTGGGGGATTACATACCTCTGACCACGAAGAATCAAGCCATCATCCACAGTCAATTCATCTCTCATGGCATAGAACGGACGGATGTCATGTGGAACGTCCTTGTACGAGTCAGGCCAGCCAGTGAAAATCGTGTCTGCGAGTCGCTTGCAGACAGCATCAGTCTGTGTGTTTTGCCTGAGTTCCTCAATCCTTCTAGATGACAGCACCCCTTCTAGAGCTAGCACATCATAGTCCTCGATGGTTTCAGGGCTATCAGTGGTGTGGAGGTGTGCACGTGATAGTGCATCCGCAACATACAGTTCACGGCCTCGTTTATAAATCACATTCAGATGATAACGCTGAAGTTTGAGCATCATTCGCTGGATGCGCACTGACGCTGTGTGAAGAGGCTTTCTCAGAATGGTTATGAGGGGTTGATGATCCGTTTCCACAGTCACTGGCCGGCCATAGATATAATCATGGAATTTTACACAGGCAAAGACTAGTCCCAAGAGTTCTTTTTCAATCTGTGCATAGCGCACTTCCGTGTCTGTGAGGGATCTCGATGCAAATGCAATAGGTCTGCCATCCTGAAGACAAACTGCTCCAAGACCATGCTGGGAGGCATCAGCAGATAAGGTCACAGGCTTGTGCACATCAAAATACTGTAGGACAGGTGGACTTGTCAGTTGTTCTTTAAGTGTGTCTGCAGCAGCAGCATGTTGTTCAGTCCAACACCATTGTGCATCTTGGCGCAGGAGCTGACGAAGGGGAGCCGTTATCTCGCTGTACCGATGGATGAATTTTGAGAGATAATTTGTCATGCCAAGAAACCTCTGCAAACCATGTTTGTCTTCTGGAGTGGGCATCTGGCGAATAGCCTTGGTTTTCTCTGGGTCGGGTTTGACACCTTTATCTGTAAGAAGGTGGCCGACATATGGCACCTCTGAGACCCTGAAACGACATTTTGTCGGGTTCAGCTGCATATTAATGGCTCTGACACGGTCTAACACACATTTGAGACGTTTGTCATGTTCTTCAACAGAAGAGCCCCAGATCAAGATGTCATCCACGACTA
This sequence comes from Pimephales promelas, assembly GCF_016745375.1. The sequence continues at coordinate 5,800,654 of NW_024121455.1, forward strand.
TTTCACATGGCTGGCCTGCAAAGAGCTGTTCCATGCATCTCTGAAAAACTTCACTTCCAGTCGAGATCCCATATGGCATTCGTAGAAATCTGTACCTCCCGAATGGGGTCATGAAGGTTGTGAGTTTCGATGATTCCCCGTCCAAAGGGATCTGCCAAAATCCGCACCTTGCATCCAGAATGCTGAAAATCTTTGCCTGTGGCATATCAGCGATTACTTGCTCTACAGTCTTCAATGGGTGATATGGCCTCAGGAGAGCCTTATTAAGATGTACAGGGTCTATGCATATGCGTACCGAGCCATCCTTTTTGACAGCAGCTGCCATGGCAGACACCCAAAGGGTAGCCTCCTCCACAGGCACAATAATGCCCATTTTCGTCATTCTTTCCAGCTCTTGTGCAACTTTGTCTTTCATGGCCAGCGGGATCCTTCTGGGCGCACACACAGTCGGATGCACCGACTCATCCAGGCGCATGTGATATATGACTGGGAGCTTGCCAACAGTGTCAGAACGAAACAAGTCCTCATATTCGTCCATCTCGGGAGCCTGTTGCTGTATAGCATGTACTTCTGGGCTAAGTTGTATGAGATTTAACCTCATGCTGTCTGGTAAGCCTAATAGGCTCTTAACATTTCCATCTACTATGTGGAATTGCAATTTCCCCCCTGAGAGAACAAGGGTCACAGTGCCCAGTGTCTGAATTGTGTGACCACCGTAAGCTATCAGATTCACTCTGTGTGACTGATCAATTTGGGCATTTGAGTCAATGTGCTGTAATGTAGATAAAGACATAACATTGCATTTAGCCCCAGTGTCTATTTTCAGCTTAATCTGCTTGTTACAATTTGTTGTGAGAGAGGTGAATATTTCTCCTTTGTTTGCAGACAGGTCCACGCTTTCACAAAGAAAATCATCTTGGTGGAATTCACCTTCCACTGCATTTACTCTGTGTAGGTTTTTTTCACTAGATGGCGCCATCCTCCCGCCTGTGTATTGAGGCTTTGATCTACAACACTTGGCAAAGTGGTTCCATTTGTTGCATGAGTTACAGCGTTTATTGAAAGCTGGGCATTTGTTGCGCTCAAAATCATGCTCACCCCCACAATTGTTACATCGCCTTTTGTTGTGCTGCACTGCAAACACTTCAGCCTCCCTTTTAAGCTCCTTGGTACCCTTTTCAGAACGCTCAAAGAGCATGCAAATCCTGATTGCTGATTGCAATGTCAAGTCTTTTTCCCTTAACAGTTGAGAACGAACTGCATCATTATGTATGCCACAGACAATCCGGTCACGTACTAGTTCATCAGTTAGCTCTCCAAACTCACATTTTTTTGCCAACAGTCTTAACGTGGCCACGTAGGACTGAATTCCTTCGTCAGGTTTTTGCATTGTGATATTGAAAGCGTGTCTGTCCATTATCACGTTCCGTTCTGGCAAGCATATCTCATCAAATTTTTTTATTAACACAGCAGGATCCTCTTTGTCCTCGCCCTCTTGAAAGTGAAATGACTCATATTTATCTAGTGCATCTGAACCGGCAAAGTTGAGGAGAGTGTAAGCTTGCACCTTTTTTGATTTGTCCGACAGTCCTGCTTTGCTGTACACGTCCCATTCTCTCTTGAATTTCAGCCAGTTGTTAGCGATGTCGTCATCAAATACGAGCGGTTCTATGCGCCGGAGACTTTGAGCCATGATTTCTCAGCACTCTCACTTCTGACACCATGTAGATGCGTAGAAAACAGAGGAGTCGTTGGTAACTTTATGACAAACTCACTTTAATGTCATCTTCCATGAAGTTCCTGAACATACTAACTAAACTCCGCCCCCTAACCTCGCGCTCTCCTTTACTGCTCCCGTACATCTAGGAATAGATGCGACACCCCAATATTCTACAAGTGTTAAAAGCCGAACTAAAATCAACAAATAAAATACGTGCATAGGCTTTGGGATCTTCAAGATGTTTACTGACCAGATGTGAAATGCTACTAATATGGTCGTCAGTGCCACGCCCCTGCCTGTAAGCAAACTGAAATGGATCTAAAAACACACCAACATCTTGTTTAAGAAATGACACCATTATCTTTTCAAAACATTTCATAACAATGGAGGTTAGTGCCACCGGCCTAAAATCATTATTTACCTTTGGGCATGGTTTTTTAGGTACCGGTGTAATTACTGATTTCTTCCACAAGGTGGGTATGACATGTGAGTCTACTGATTTTTGAAAGATTGGAGACCATGCAGGTGTCAGTTCATCTGCACATGTCTTTAACAAAAATGCGGATATTCCATCCGGACCCGTTGCCTTCTTAGTACATAAGTTTTTAAAATGCAATCTTACCACTTTGGGTTCTACCACCAGCCTTACATCCTGCTCTGTGGCATTAATTGTCTCTAAAATATTCTTCCCTTCAAAAGAAAACTCCTGGGTTTCGAATCTCAGATAAAAGTTATTCAGTTCATTAGCTCTTTGCAGGTCATCCGGAGTGCTGATGCGTTTTTGAGCCGGTGTCATGTTCGTGATTGCCATCATCGTGTCCCATATATTTTTTGAGTTCTTTTCTCTAAAACTCTGTTCGATTAGTTCTTTATGTCTCTTCCTGGCTTCCCTGAGCAAGTGATTAAGCTCAGCTTGCACAGCTTTCAGTTTTGCTCTGTCCTGGTTCTTAAATGCCAATTTCTTACGGTTGATACAGTCTTTAACCTCCTTAGTTATATATGGTTTATTGTTGGGATACATAATTATTTCTCTTTGGGGTATAACATTGTCTACGCAAAATTGTATGTAATCCGTGACCGTCTCTGCCGCTTTGTCCACGTCTAGTTCGTGAAAAATACTCCAGTCTGTCGAGAGAAAACAGCCTTTAAGGGACTATGCTGTCGCTCGTCCACACTTTCACAGTCTTTGTGTGTGGTTTACAGCTTTTGAGAACAGTTCTGTAAGTAGGAATGAGATGTACTACATTGTGGTCCGAATTTGACAACGGGGGTTTAGCCCTGCTCACATAAGCATTCTTTACATTACAATAGCACTTATCAAGAATTCTGTCCTCTCTTGTACCACATTTAACATACTGTGAGAAACCCGGGAGTGACAGTTCCAAATTGCAGTGATTAAAATCCCCTAGAATCACAACCGCGGCCTCCGGAGTGCGCAGTAACTGTTGATGTACACAGTCAGTTATATGTGCCGCAGCGTTCGCGGCGTTCCCGCTTGGAGGGACATACACACTGCACAGGATGATGTTACCAAACTCTCTGGGCAGATACAGGGGTCTTAAACTCAGGCACATTAGTTCGACGTCGGGATTACAGACAATTTTCCGCACTGTATATTGCCTGCACCATTTATCATTAATAAAAACACAAATGCCTCCGCCTCTTTCTTTACCTGACGTCTCACTCCTATCGGAGCGAATGAAAGAGAAGCCCTCCACTTCACACAGAGAGTCAGGAACATCAGGACGCAGCCATGTCTCCGTGAACACCATTATAGATGACTCGCGGTATTCATAGCAGGCTGAAGCGTTAATCCGTAACTCGTCCATTTTCCTTTTCAAAGATCTCACATTGCTGAGGATCATGGAGGGTAGCGGTGGCCTGTTACCCCTCCTTCGGAGATGCTGTCGGATACCTCCTCTCTTTCCTCTTCTCCGAGTTCGTCTCCCCGGGTCCGAGGACCGTATATCCTCGATGAGGTTGGGCGGTGGATGGTCTCCCGCAGCACGAAGGGCCAGCAGCTCGAGTCTGGTATATGACAACGCCAAACTATTTCCTTTGGTTTGGCATGGCCGGAGGAGTTCCAGAATAAAAAATACAAATAAAAGTTTTTCCAGGGTCGTCATTGTGTCGACTATAAAACCAAAAACACTAAAACCAACGTTAAAAACAGACAAACAAACAAGCTACGACGTGAAACAAGAGTCCGTGTCGCAGCAGTACCGCGCCACCGGAAATGGACCGCTATTTTCTATTTATTTAGAAAATAGAACATTGTACTTTGCATAATATAGGCTACTGGCGACTAGGCGACTCAACGCCGGCAATATGTTATGGCGCCGTTTTATATATAAACAATATTTATATATAAACAATATGAAGGTTAGCCAGAGGAGAACTGGCCCCCGACTGAGCCTGGGTTCTCCCAAGGTTTTTTTCTCCATCCAATCTGATGGAGTTTTGGTTCCTTGCCACTGTCGCCTTGCTTTTGGCTTGCTTAGTCGGGGTTATTTAATATTTAATATTTAACAATATTATTGATCTGTGTTGTACTACTTTCATGTTATCACTGTGAAGCTGCTTTGATACAATCTGTATTATGAAAAGCGCTATATAAATAAATGTGACTTGACTTGACTTGACTTATTAACTTGGTGAATTGATTTCACTGTGTAGGCTATTAGGCTTTTTGAACAAGATTCTATGTATGTGATCATTTTGGCCACTATAGCCTATTCATGAAATGAAAATAATTTTCATAATGATCAACTAAAATCAACTTTAATTATGTGGGTTTTTTTTACGGTAGTCAAGTCAAGTCACATTTATTTATATAGCGCTTTTCACAATACAGATTGTATCAAAGCAGCTTCACAGTGATAACATGAAAGTAGTACAACACAGATCAACAACATTGCTAAACACTAAATAACCCCAACTGAGCAAGCCAAAAGCAAGCCAAAAGCAAGGCGACAGTGGCAAGGAACCAAAACTCCAACAGATTGGATGGAGAAAAAACCTTGGGTGAACCCAGGCTCAGTCGGGGGCCAGTTCTCCTCTGGCTTACATTCATATTGTTTATATATAAATATTAAATATAAATATTGTTTATGTATAAAACGGCGCCATAACATATCGCAGGCGTTGAGTCGTCTCTTCACAGGCGTTGGTCCTCTCATCACAGGCGTTGGGGCATCCGAAATCCCCGTGAGAGGCTGGATACAAAACTGGACCTGACGAACGCCATTTTTCTCGGGACAAGCGTCCTGAGATAACAGCAGAAAGGCAGATGGGAAATAATTAGCATAGCTGATGTTCATAATGATTTCCATTATACGGGAGTCGGTGTTAGAAAACCACTATCTCACAAACTCTCCGTAACCTGAACTCTCCGCAACCCAACCATACGCGCCGATGTGTTTGACTAAGGCTGTCAAGCCCCACTGTCGCGGAAATGCGTTTCAGTGGCAAACGGTTCCGTGACTATGTGAATGCTTGACTAAAGAGATGCGTCTTTAATCTAGTTTTAAACTGTGTCAGCGAGTCAGAGCCTCGGACCGTATCGGGAAGGCAATGTTAGCAATGGTAGCAATGTTTCTAAGGTGGAAAAAGGCTGTTCTTGTAACATGTGAAATATGATTTTCGAAAGACAAGTTGCGGTCCAGTATAACACCCAGGTCTTTTACTGTAGTGGATAAAGTAACAGGATATCCGTCTATATTAAAGTTGTATTGTAAGAGGTTTTGTGAGTTGTTTTTTGGACCAATAAGTAATACCTCCGTTTTATCTGAATTTAATAGCAGGAAATTACGCGTCATCCAGCATTTTATATTTTAGATGAGTTAGTGTTTTCATCTGGTCGTGATGAAATATATAATTGAGTGTCTTCAGTGTAACAGTGGAAATTAATTCCATGTTTTCTTATAAATATTACCAAGTGGCAGCATATACATTGAGAATAGCAGAGGGCCTAAAATCGATCCTTGCGGTACTCCATAGTCTACTGACGTTATCTTTGATTTTTTCCCATTTAAACAGACAAAATGATAACGGTCCGATAAGTACGATCTAAACCAGCTTAATGCCTTTCCCTGAACACCAGTGTAGTTTTGTAGTCGATCCAAGAGTATTTTATGATCTATAGTGTCGAACGCAGCGCTAAGATCAAGTAGGACTAGTATTGAGATACAGCCTTGGTCAGAAGCTAAAAGTAAATCATTTGTAATTTGAACTAGCGCAGTTTCTGTACTATGATGTGGTCTGAATCCTGACTGGAATTTTTCATAGATATCATTTTCTTGCAAAAAAGAGCACAATTGAGCGGACACTACTTTTTCTAGTATTTTAGACATAAATGAAAGATTTGAAATGGGTCTGTAATTTGCCAAGTTATTTGGATCTAATTGCGGTTTCTTAATGAGAGGTTTTATTACTGCCAGCTAAAATATTTGTGGAACATGACCTAAAGATAAAGACGAGTTAATAATATTGAGGAGAGGCTCTTCCACTAAAGGTTATAGTTCTTTCAGTAGTTTAGTGGGTATTGGATCTAATAAACAAGTTGTTGGTTTAGATGCAATGATAAGTTTATTTAGCTCCTCCTGTCCTATCGTTGTAAAGCGGTGTAGTTGTTCTAGAGGGGCCATAATTGAAGCTGAATCATAAGACACCATAGAGGATTGTACATTTATAATTGTGTTTCAGATGCTTTGTATTTTCTCATTGAAGTAATTCATAAAATCATTACTACTAAACTGTAACGGTATATTTTGCTCTGGTGATGTCTGTTTATTTGTTAGTCTAGCCACGGTGTTAAATAAAAACCTTGGATTATTTTGGTTATTTTCGATTAGTTTGCGGAGATGCTCAGCCCTGGCTGTTTTTAGTGTCTTTTTATAACGTGACATACTGTCTTTCCACGCGATTCTAAAGACCTAAATTAGTAAATTAGTTTGTTTCCATTTACGCTCTAAGTTGCGAGTTTCTCTCTTGATAGCAAACGTAGCACTGTTGTACCATGGTGCTTTAGTTTTCTCTCTAACCTTTTTTAATCTAATTGGTGCAACAATATCTAATGTACTAAAAATGGTGCTTAAACTGCTAGTCATTTCCTCTAATTCATCTGTTTGTTTGGGTTCACTTAGCAGCTTAGATGGATCAGGTAAGCTATTTGAGAATCCATCTATAGTGGTTGGAAGGATTGTTCTGCCTGGTCTGTAACGTGGCGCAACATGACATATTTCAGCAGTACGTATTATGCAAGTCACCATGTAAGGATCAGTGACATCATCGCTTTGTGGTATAATATCTATATCAGTTGGATTGGTTCCATATGTGTGTGTATGATCTAGTGTATGATTTAGATGATGAGTGGGACCACTGACGTTTTGTTTGACCCCAAAAGAGTTTAATAAGTCTGTAAACGCAGCCCCTAAAGCATCATTTATATTATCTACGTGTATGTTAAAATCTCCAGCAATTATTGCTTTATCGACATTCACCAATAGATCGGAGAGAAAGTCTGCGAACTCTTTTAGGTATTCAGCATATGGCAGCAATATTCAGTAATAATAACATTTAAAGCAATAATAACATTTAAAGATTTGTTTTAAAGGAGTATCTTTTATGTTACCTACTAAACTTAAAAAAGGTTAACACAAAAAAGGTTTTATAAAAAGATAAACCTCATATTTCAGCATTTAAATCAGTCAATAAAGATATATTCCTGACATTTATAATGTACAGTAGCTTATCTTTTATTATTAATAGTAAAAATTTGGTCCGATTTCCCCATGGCTGTCGTTGCTATACAACCATGCACTGGGCTCTCCACAACGACAGAGAAGTTTTAGTAGCTAATGTATTTCCACCACAGAAAAACGCTTGGTGTATCTCTGCTAAAAGATTTATTTACGGAGAAGAGAAAAACACCCAAGAGTTTGGGTGCACGTGCTGAAAAGTTTATGAGCCCACTTCCCGTGAGCGCATAATGAGCGCGCTTCCCGTGTGTGCGCCTATTTGAAATAACGACCTCGAGCATGCAAAAAACGCGATACGTGAACTAATCAGGAGACCCTCTTGACATTGCTTCTGTGAACTGCTCCTTCTCAGCAAGCAGGGGTGCCATTGCCAATAATTGAATCGAAGTGATAAAAATAGAAAACCTTCGCGGCACAGAGGATTTTTTTAACTGCTCGTGCCGCCCCCTATGTGACATGAAGAAATGCCACCCGGGCGACTGCGCAGTTCACCCGCGCCTAAAACCGCTACTGCCCATTCCCTGTTCTCAGGGAACAGAGGTTACAGTCGTATTCATTGTAAAAATTGTGGACCTATTTTTCCAAACGGCTTATGTACATTCTTCCGTTGAGAGCTTGAATAATAGACACTCCAGCCCAGTTGGTGGCGATAATGCATCTTTGCCAATTGACCCTTCTCATTGAGCTTGATTGACAGGTAATCTGACCAATCATAGTTCGCCATCCGCCATTAGAAAATAGAACATTAACATGGGAGGATTTGAACCTGAAAAAAACTGAGTGTACTGATGTCTTGAAAAGAACATTCATTCTTATGTTCATTCATGTTTATTTGATGCTATAAATGAGTATTTATTAGGGCCCAAGCCCTGAAAGGAAGAAGGCCCTATTGTTTTCCTTAGGATTATTAGGGCCCAAGCCCTGAAAGGGCGCAAAGCCCTATTGTTTTCCTTGGAATTATTTATTAGGGCCCAAGCCCTGAAAGGGCGAAAGCCCTATTGTTTTCCTTAGGATTATTAGGGCCCAAGCCCTGAAAGGGCGAAGGCCCTATTGTTTTCCTTAGGATTATTAGGGCCGAAGCCCTGAAAGGAAGAAGGCCCTATTGTTTTCCTTAGGATTATTAGGGCTCAAGCCCTGAAAGGGCGAAGGCCCTATTGTTTTCCTTGGGATTATTTATTAGGGCCCAAGCCCTGAAAGGCCGAAGGCCCTATTGTTTTTCCTTAGGATTATTATCAGGGCCCAAGCCCTGAAAGGGCGAAGGCCCTATTGTTTTCCTTAGAGTTATTCTTTTATATTATTATTAGGGCCCAAGCCCTGAAAAGGCGAAGGCCCTATTGTTTTCCTTAGGATTCTTATTATTATTAATTATACGACTATTTGGGCACTTTTGGGCCCTTAACGTGCTCGAAAACTATTGAAACTTTGCACACAGGTCAGAACCCGCGGCCATCAGGGCCGGGCTGAAGATGGTACCCGGGCGTGGTAGGGGGGCTAGACAGCGCCCCCTGGAACGGGGTCCGAAAACTTGGTCCATAAATCAAACACGCTTGCATGTAATAGTATGAAACTCGGTACACATGTAGATCTCATCGTTTCATATTACCTCACACTCTACTTTTACCCCAGCCCAACAGGAAGTCGGTTATTTAGGGTTGTTCGTAAAACACATGCAATGGAATTTGAAATACTCCTCCTAGAGAATTCAAACACATGGGACGAAACTCCGTCAGCATGAAGGCAAGACATTGAGGATGAAAGTTTGCGAGGGATTTTTGATATCTCGAACGGTTTGGCTGTGGCGAGGAAACCAAATTATGGCGAGAAACGTGAAACAGGAAGTGTGTTATAACTTAAGCATACATTAACTGATCTTGATGAAACTTCATCAGTGTGTTCGCTGTAAGAGGACGATCAAATGGATGTGACTATTGTGAGTCAAAGTTATAGTGCCACCAACTGGCAGCAGGAAGTGTGTCACTTCACAAATGCTTTGAAATCACCCTCTTATTTTTTACCCGATATGCTTCAAACTTCATCTGTATAATGTAAATGCACGCAGATGAAGACCTGTGAATGGATTCTTGACTTTAAAATTCTTTTTTTTTTATTTTGAGACTCTTAGCAGCTTTTGGGGCCCTTAACCTCTTAACAAGCGCCCCTATTTTTGAGAATTTTCTGAAAACGACATACCCAAATACAAATCTTTGTAGCTCTTGAACCCTATGGTCCACATTCATAACTCTGGATATTTTTTTAAACTAGACACTTGAAACTTTGTTACCCAAGAGTCATTATAACTCAAAGTAGGCATAGGAACAGAGTAAAACAAGGTAAAAATACATGAAATTAATTCACGATTTCTTTGAATAAACTTCATTTAGGGAAAAATGTATCAGAATTTTATGTTAAGGCCTTGAAAAACCATAAATATAAAACTGAATGTCTGACCATGTTTTGATTCAAATTTGAGGAGGATACTCCCAAAAATGTAGTTCCTGTAAGCTTTTATTCAAGAAAAGTCTAGGCGTCCTTTCCAAAAGGCACTTGGAGACTCCAAATGGATACCTGGTTACCAAATGACATAAGGAGTAAACACTACATACTACATACATGTTTATCCATCCAGAACTATTCTGCCCATCAAACTACACAAGAAAAAATATTTCAGCACAACATTTTAACATTTTAACAAAATACTCTTTATTTTGAACATTTATAATAGCAAAAACAGTGAAAAAAACTCACTTCATTTATATGTTCCAAAAGTGATTGTTTTTCTAATGAATAAATATATAAAAAAAAGAAAAAAAATAATAACATTTGTAATGTGCAACAGTGTTTTTACTCAAATAAGTTACAATAAACAATTACAATGAATTTCCAATTACAAAAACAAAAAGCACCGCTTACAGTATTTACAAAGTGTAGGAAGACATGTTGATCAAGGCAGTCACCACCAAGGTTTGTTCTGGAAACCAAAGCACTGAAAGACAGGAGAAATAAAGTGTGTAAGCAGAACAAATAAAAATTTGCACAGGAAACACACACACAAAAGAGGATTTCAGTTTGAGTCACATTCATCTATTAGCAGCATCAATATTCCATCATATTACAATATCAAATGTCAATACCTTATCGTTATAATGCTCAACATTAAAAATGCTTTGGTAATTATTATTTTTCTATGTATAAAAATTATATATATATTTATTATATCTTCACCTGACATCTTGTAATCCTTTCCTTCCATTATATTTATATTCAATGCACCATTCATTCATATAAACGTATCACTGTAATCTCATATCTTGCTAAGTCATCTCCACTGTTATTTTTATAATCAACACATCTTCACCTGCCTTCTTAAATAATCCTTTCCTCCATTATTGTTATATTCAATGCAAAATAAATATAATGTGTGTGCTAAAAATATTTTCTCTTTATGTATCGTTAAATAACGTTACGCTCCATCACCTGCTCGTGTAGCCTTGGGTCTTTGCTAGTAGCTAATGTCCATCGTCATTTTATAATCAAAAACATTACATGAACAAGAAAAACTGCCAATAATAAACATATCAATAAATGACAATGTGTTGAAACTTACCGAGCTAAAACGGGATCGAGTCCATGAACAAACATTTCCTCTCGACAGACGCTCGACACCGTGTTCAGATGCATTTCTCTGCGTCTTTGCTCTTCGTCGCTGCTTCTCATCACTTCCTCCAAAATACTCTCAACACCACAAAAACGCTTCTGTAGACGATGATCCATGATGGAGATTGTCAAATATAACTTTGGAGAAAATCTATGAGTTGATACGAGCTCCGTGTAGCGAACCAATACATAGCCTATGCGCTCCGTGCGTAAAATGGCGAAAGTGCACGAGCGAACAACAACATTGCGCACGTGTGTTTGACAAATCTGCTTGAGAACTGTCAATCACTGCAAACGTGTTTTAATTGGTCAATACTCCCATCCATCAAAACATTGCCGATTACACATTGGCTGGCTATATCCAGACTTTATCCAGCCAAAAACCGAGATTGCGAGATTGACAGGTTTCTAAGCCTGTCAGGCGGTCCCTTGGCATTTTGATCGATTACAGAGCCTGTGATTGAAGGAGAGAGAAGGGGGATGACTCATTTTATCCGGAAGAGTCTAAACTACAGGGGTGAGATGGCTTTTGAGTGTTGGAAAATAGATAAGAATCGATATTTCTTTGAAAATAAACATGACGCGAACTCTATCTCGAAACGCTCATGCAAACAAGGAGGATATTTCATTTTTTCCCCCTATTTTTCGTTGTTTTGGATTAAAAGTGGGATGCATTTTGAAGAATGGACCCTTACAT
>NW_024121455.1:5812983-5846566 GCF_016745375.1 Pimephales promelas
CGGTCGCCAAATTCAAAATGGCGGACTTCCTGTCGAGTTTTAGGGGATGGGTTCTTGAGGCTTTTTTTGTACGTCTGGTCATGGTAGATGTACCACAGAAATTTCGTACATGTCGCTCAACAAGCGGCGGGGGCTGCTTCGTTAAAGGTCACTTCCTGTTGCCCAGCAGGTGGTGCAATTACTGTGGGTGAATGTCGGCATGTAGATTGTTCAGGGCGGGACTCTTGTCAAATGTGTAAAATTTCGTGCAGATCTGGGCATTTACAGCCAAGTTACTACAACTTCCTGTTTCATGGCGAATCTCGACGCCACGGACACGCCATCGACGAAAACGGCAGATAGCACAACTTTACATCGTCAATGCCTTAGAAGGCACAGCAGAGAATTTTAAGTCGATCCGACTAAATCCTAGGAGGAGTTCGTTAAAGTACGGAGTCTTGTAAATCGTCCAAAAAGGCCGCCAAATTCAAAATGGCGGACCTCCTGTCGAGTTTAGGGTATGGGTTCTTGAGGCTTTTTTGTGCGTCTTGATATGATACACGTCCCCACAAATTTTCGTGCATGTAGGTTGAATGTGGACGAGGGGCTAATTTTTTCCAATTTTCTAGGTCGCTAGCGTGCCATTTTGCCCCGCCCATCCGCGAAACCCACAAAATACGAAATTTTTCACCAGTCCTGAATGCGTGCCAAATTTGGTGAGTTTTTGAGCATGTTGCGGCCCCGAAAATGGCACTTACTTTGCAGAAAAAAAAAAAAAAAAAATTAAAGCTGCAAGCAGCGATGGGCGGGCCCTCGCACCTGTAGCAGTCGGGGTCTGAGGCGGCCGCGTTTGCATTTCTTGCAGCTCAGCATGCGGCTGTGCAATTTGCACGCTGCTTCGTTAAAGGTCACTTCCTGTTGCCAGCAGGTGGCGCTATGACTGTGGTGAATGTCGGCATGTAGATTTGTTCAGGGCGGGACTCTTGTCAAATGTGTTAAATTTCGTGCAGATCTGGGCATTTACAGCCAAGTTACTACAACTTCCTGTTTCATGGCGAATCATCGACGCCACGGACACGCCCATCGACGAAAACGCGCAGATAGCACAACTTTTCATCGTCAATGCCTTTAGAAGGCACAGCAGAAATTTGAAGGCGATCCGACTAAAGCCCTAGGAGGAGTTAGTTAAAGTACGTAATGAGTAATCATCCAAAAATGGCGGTAAAATTAGAAATGGCTGACTTCCTGTTGAGTTTAGGGCATCGCTCCAAGAGACTTTTCTGTGCGTCTGACATGGTAGATGTACACAGAAATTTCGTACATGTCGGTCAAACATGCGACGGGCTGCTTCGTTAAATGTCACTTCCTCTTGCCACTAGGTGGCGCTATGAATGTGGGTGAATGTCGGCATGTAGATTTGTTCAGGGCGGACTCTTGTCAAATGTGTAAAATTCGTGTAGATCTGGGCATTTACAGCCAAGTTACTACAACTTCCTGTTTCATGGCGAATCATCGACGCCACGGACACGCCCATCGACGAAAACGCGCAGATAGCACAACTTTACATCGTCAATGCCTTTAGAAGGTACAGCAGAAATTTGAAGTTGATCCTGACTAATTCCCTAGGAGGAGTTCGTTAAAGTACGGAGTGGTGTAAATCGTCCAAAAATCGGTCGCCGAATTCAAAATGGCGGACTTCCTGTCGAGTTTAGGGTATGGGTTCTTGAGGCTTTTTTGTGCGTCTGGTCATGGTAGATGTACCACAGAAATTTCGTACATGTCGGTCAAACAAGCAGCGGGGGCTGCTTCGTTAAAGGTCACTTCCTGTTGCCAGCAGGTGGCGCTATGACTGTGGGTGAATGTCGGCATGTAGATTTGTTCAGGGCGTGACTCTTGTCAAATGTGTAAAATTTCGTGCAGATCTGGGCATTTACAGCCAAGTTACTACAACTTCCTGTTTCATGGCGAATCTTCGACGCCACGGACACGCCCATCGACGAAAACGCGCAGATAGCACAACTTTACATCGTCAATGCCTTTAGAAGGCACAGCAGAAATTTTAAGTCGATCCGACTAAATCCCTAGGAGGAGTTCGTTAAAGTACGGAGTCTGTAAACGTCCAAAAATGGCCGCCAAATTCAAAATGGCGGACTCCTGTCGAGTTTAGGGTATGGGTTCTTGAGGCTTTTTTGTGCGTCTTGATATGATACACGTCCCCACCAAATTTCGTGCATGTAGGTTGAACGTGGACGAGGGGCTAATTTTTTCCAATTTTCTAGGTGGCGCTAGCGTGCCATTTTGCCCCGCCCATCTGCGAAACCCACAAAATACGAAATTTTTCACCAGTCCTGACATGCGTGCCAAATTTGGTGAGTTTTTGAGCATGTTGCGGCCCCGAAAATGGCGCTTACTTTGCAGAAAAAAAAAAAAAAAAAAAAAAAATTAAAGCTGCAAGCAGCGATGGGCGGGCCCTCGCACCTGTAGCGCGTCGGGGTGTGAGGCGGCCGCGTTGCATATTTTGCAGCTCAGCCGGTGCGGCTGTGAATTTGCTACGCTGCTTCGTTAAAGGTCACTTCCTGTTGCCAGCAGGTGGCGCTATGACTGTGGGTGAATGTCGGCATGTAGATTTGTTCAGGGCGGGACTCTTGTCAAATGTGTAAAATTTCGTGCAGATCTGGGCATTTACAGCCAAGTTACTACAACTTCCTGTTTCATGGCGAATCATCGACGCCACGGACAACGCCCATCGACGAAAACGCGCAGATAGCACAACTTACATCGTCAATGCCTTTAGAAGGTACAGCAGAAATTTGAAGTTGATCCGACTAAATCCCTAGTAGGAGTTCGTTAAAGTACGGAGTGTGTAAATCGTCCCAAATCGTCGCCAAATTCAAAATGGCGGACTTCCTGTCGAGTTTAGGGTATGGGTTCTTGAGGCTTTTTTGTGCGTCTGGTCATGGTAGATGTACCACAGAAATTTCGTACATGTCGGTCAAACAAGCGGCGGGGGCTGCTTCGTTAAAGGTCACTTCCTGTTGCCAGCAGGTGGCGCTATGACTGTGGGTGAATGTCGGCATGTAGATTTGTTCAGGGCGTGACTCTTGTCAAATGTGTAAAATTTCGTGCAGATCTGGGCATTTACAGCCAAGTTACTACAACTTCCTGTTTCATGGCGAATCTTCGACGCCACGGACACGCCCATCGACGAAAACGTGCAGATAGCACAACTTTACATCGTCAATGCCTTTAGAAGGCACAGCAGAAATTTTAAGTCGATCCGACTAAATCCCTAGGAGGAGTTCGTTAAAGTACGGAGTCTGTTAAATCGTCCAAAAATGGCCGCCAAATTCGAAAATGGCGGACCTCCTGTCGAGTTTAGGGTATGGTTCTTGAGGCTTTTTTGTGCGTCTTGATATGATACACGTCCCACCAAATTTCGTGCATGTAGGTTGAACGTGGACGAGGGGCTAATTTTTTCCAATTTTCTAGGTGGCGCTAGCGTGCCATTTTGCCCCGCCCATCTGCGAAACCCACAAAATACGAAATTTTTCACCAGTCCTGACATGCGTGCCAAATTTGGTGAGTTTTTGAGCATGTTGCGGCCCCGAAAATGGCACTTACTTTGCAGAAAAAAGAAAAAAAAAAAATAATCCTAACAGTTTCAATAGGGTCCTTGCACTGTTAGTGCTCGGGCCCTAAAAATCCTAACAGTTTCAATAGGCTCGCACTGTTAGTGCTCGGGCCCTAATTAAAGCTGCAAGCAGCGATGGGCGGGCCCTCGCACCTGTAGCGCGTCGGGGTGGAGCGGCCGCCGGTGCGGCTGTGAATTTGCTACGCTGCTTCATTAAAGGTCACTTCCTGTTGCCAGCAGGTGGCGCTATGACTGTGGGTGAATGTCGGCATGTAGATTTGTTCAGGGTGGACTGTTGTCAAATGTGTTAAATTTGTGCAGATCTGGGCATTTACAGCCAAGTTACTACAACTTCCTGTTTCATGGCGAATCTTCGACGCCAGGCCACGCCCATCGACGAAAACGCGCAGATAGCACAACTTTACATCGTCAAAGAAGGCACAGCAGAAATGTGAAGTTGGTCCGACTAAATCCCTAGGAGGAGTTCGTTAAAGTACGCAATGAGTAAATCATCCAAAATTCGCAGTAAAATTAGAAATGGCCGACGTCCTGTTGAGTTTAGGGCATCGCTCCAAGAGACTGTTCTGTGCGTCTGGACATGGTAGATGTACGACAGAAATTTCGTACATGTCGGTCAAACATGCGGCGGGGATGCTTCGTTAAAGGTCACTTCCTGCTGTCACTAGGTGGCGCTATGACTGTGGTGAATGTCGACATGTGGATTTGTTCAGGGCGGGACTCTTGTCAAATGTGTAAAATCTTGTGCAGATCTGGGCATTTACAGCCAAGTTACTACAACTTCCTTTTTCATGGCGAATCATCGACGCCACGGACACGCCCATCGACGAAAATGCGCAGATAGCACAACTTTACATCGTCAATGCCTTTAGAAGGTACAGCAGAAATTTTAAGTTGATCCGACTAAATCCCTAGAGGAGTTCGTTAAAGTACGGAGTGTGTAAATCGTCCCAAATCGGTCGCCAAATTCAAAATGGCGGACTTCCTGTCGAGTTTAGGGTATGGGTTCTTGAGGCTTTTTTGTGCGTCTGGTCATGGTAGAAGTACCACAGAAATTTCGTACATGTCGGTCCAACAAGCGGCGGGGGCTGCTTCGTTAAAGGACACTTCCTGTTGCCAGCAGGTGGCGCTATGACTGTGGGTGAATGTCGGCATGTAGATTTGTTCAGGGCGGGACTCTTGTCAAATGTGTAAAATTTCGTGCAGATCTGGGCATTTACAGCCAAGTTACTACAACTTCCTGTTTCATGGCGAATCATCGACGCCACGGACACGCCCATCGACGAAAATGCGCAGATAGCACAACTTTACATCGTCAATGCCTTTAGAAGGCACAGCAGAAATTTTAAGTCGATCCGACTAAATCCCTAGGAGGAGTTCGTTAAAGTACGGAGTCTGTAAATCGTCCAAAAATGGCCGCCAAATTCAAAATGGCGGACCTCCTGTCGAGTTTAGGGTATGGGTTCTTGAGGCTTTTTTGTGCGTCTTGATATGATACACGTCCCCACCAAATTTCGTGCATGTAGGTTGAACGTGGACGAGGGGCTAATTTTTTCCAATTTTCTAGGTGGCGCTAGCGAGCCATTTTGCCCCGCCCATCCGCGAAACCCACAAAATACGAAATTTTTCACCAGTCCTGACATGCGTGCCAAATTTGGTGAGTTTTTGAGCATGTTGCGGCCCCGAAAATGGCACTTACTTTGCAGAAAAAATAAAAAATAAAAAATAAAAAAAAATTAAAGCTGCAAGCAGCGATGGGCGGGCCCTCGCACCTGTAGCACGTCGGGGTCTGAGGCGGCCGTGTTGCATTTTCTGAAGCTCAGCCAGTGCGGATGTGCATTTGCTACGCTGCTTCGTTAAAGGTCACTTCCTGTTGCCAGCAGGTGGCGCTATGACTGTGGGTGAATGTCGGCATGTAGATTTGTTCAGGGCGGGACTCTTGTCAAAGGTGTAAAATTTCATGCATATCTGGGCTTTTACAGCCAAGTTACTACAACTTCCTGTTTCATGGCGAATCATCGACGCCACGGACACGCCCATCGACGAAAACGCGCAGATAGCACAACTTTACATCGTCAATGCCTTAGAAGGCACAGCAGAAATGTGAAGTCGATCCGACTAAATCCCTAGGAGGAGTTCGTTAAAGTACGTAATGAGTAAATCATCCCAAAATGGCGGTAAAATTAGAAATGGCCGACTTCCTGTTGAGTTTAGGGCATCACTCTAAGAGACTTTTCTGTGCGTCTGGACATGGTAGATGTACCACAAAAATTTCGTACATGTCGGTCAAACGCAGTGGGGGCTGCTTCGTTAAAGGTCACTTCCTGTTGCCAGCAGGTGGCGCTATGACTTGGGTGAATGTCGGCATGTAGATTTGTTCAGAGCGGGACTCTTGTCAAATGTGTCAAATTTCGTGCAGATCTGGGCATTTACAGCCAAGTTACTACAACTTCCTGTTTCATGGCGAATCTTCGACGCCACGGACACGCCCATCGATGAAAACGCGCAGATAGCACAACTTCACATCGTCAATGCCTTTAGAAGGCACAGCAGAAATTTGAAGTCGATCCGACTAAATCCCTAGGAGGAGTTCGTTAAAGTACGGAGTGTGTAAATCGTCCAAAATGGCCGCCAAATTCAAAATGGTGGACTTCCTGTCGAGTTTAGGGTATGGGTTCTTGAGGCTTTTTTGTGCATCTTGATATGATACACGTCCCACCAAATTCCGTGCATGTAGGTTGAACGTGGACGAGGGGCTAATTTTTTCCAATTTTCTAGGTGGCGCTAGCGTGCCATTTTGCCACGCCCATCTGCGAAACCCACAAAATACGAAATTTTTCACCTGTCCTGACATGCGTGCCAAATTTGGTGAGTTTTTGAGCATGTTGCGGCCCCGAAAATGGCGCTTACTTGCAGAAAAAGAAAAAAAAAAAAAAAAAAAAAAAAAAAATTAAAGCTGCAAGCAGCGATGGGCGGCCTCGCACCTGTAGCGCGTCGGGGTGTGAGGCGCCGCGTTGCATATTTTGCAGCTCAGCCGGTGCGGCTGTGAATTTGCTACGCTGCTTCGTTAAAGGTCACTTCCTGTTGCCAGCAGGTGGCGCTATGACTGTGGGTGAATGTCGGCATGTAGATTTGTTCAGGGCGGGACTCTTGTCAAATGTGTAAAATTTCGTGCAGATCTGGGCATTTACAGCCAAGTTACTACAACTTCCTGTTTCATGGCGAATCATCGACGCCACGGACACGCCCATCGACGAAAACGCGCAGATAGCACAACTTTACATCGTCAATGCCTTTAGAAGGTACAGCAGAAATTTGAAGTTGATCCGACTAAATCCCTAGTAGGAGTTCGTTAAAGTACGGAGTGTGTAAATCGTCCCAAATCGGTCGCCGAATTCAAAATGGCGGACTTCCTGTCGAGTTTAGGGTATGGGTTCTTGAGGCTTTTTTGTGCGTCTGGTCATGGTAGATGTACCACAGAAATTTTGTACATGTCGGTCAAACAAGCGGCGGGGGCTGCTTCGTTAAAGGTCACTTCCTGTTGCCAGCAGGTGGCGCTATGACTGTGGGTGAATGTCGGCATGTAGATTTGTTCAGGGCGTGACTCTTGTCAAATGTGTAAAATTTCGTGCAGATCTGGGCATTTACAGCCAAGTTACTACAACTTCCTGTTTCATGGCGAATCTTCGACGACACGGACACGCCCATCGACGAAAACGTGCAGATAGCACAACGTTACATCGTCAATGCCTTTAGAAGGCACAGCAGAAATTTTAAGTCGATCCGACTAAATCCCTAGGAGGAGTTCGTTAAAGTACGGAGTCTGTAAATCGTCCAAAAATGGCCGCCAAATTCGAAATGGCGGACCTCCTGTCGAGTTTAGGGTATGGGTTCTTGAGGCTTTTTTGTGCGTCTTGATATGATACACGTCCCCACCAAATTTCGTGCATGTAGGTTGAACGTGGACGAGGGGCTAATTTTTTCCAATTTTCTAGGTGGCGCTAGCGTGCCATTTTGCCCCGCCCATCTGCGAAACCCACAAAATACGAAATTTTTCACCAGTCCTGACATGCGTGCCAAATTTGGTGAGTTTTTGAGCATGTTGCGGCCCCGAAAATGGCACTTACTTTGCAGAAAAAAGAAAAAAAAAAATAATCCTAACAGTTTCAATAGGGTCCTTGCACTGTTAGTGCTCGGGCCCTAAAAATAATCCTAACAGTTTCAATAGGGTCCTCGCACTGTTAGTGCTCGGGCCCTAATTAAAGCTGCAAGCAGCGATGGGCGGGCCCTCGCACCTGTAGCGCGTCGGGGTGTGAGGCGGCCGCGTTGCATATTTTGCAGCTCAGCCGGTGCGGCTGTGAATTTGCTACGCTGCTTCATTAAAGGTCACTTCCTGTTGCCAGCAGGTGGCGCTATGACTGTGGGTGAATGTCGGCATGTAGATTTGTTCAGGGTGGGACTGTTGTCAAATGTGTTAAATTTTGTGCAGATCTGGGCATTTACAGCCAAGTTACTACAACTTCCTGTTTCATGGCGAATCTTCGACGCCAGGGCCACGCCCATCGACGAAAATGCGCAGATAGCACAACTTTACATCGTCAAAGAAGGCACAGCAGAAATGTGAAGTTGGTCCGACTAAATCCCTACTTGGAGTTCGTTAAAGTACGCAATGAGTAAATCATCCAAAATTCGCAGTAAAATTAGAAATGGCCGACGTCCTGTTGAGTTTAGGGCATCGCTCCAAGAGACTGTTCTGTGCGTCTGGACATGGTAGATGTACGACAGAAATTTCGTACATGTCGGTCAAACATGCGGCGGGGAATGCTTCGTTAAAGGTCACTTCCTGCTGTCACTAGGTGGCGCTATGACTGTTGGTGAATGTAGACATGTGGATTTGTTCAGGGCGGGACTCTTGTCAAATGTGTAAAATCTTGTGCAGATCTGGGCATTTACAGCCAAGTTACTACAACTTCCTTTTTCATGGCGAATCATCGACGCCACGGACACGCCCATCGACGAAAATGCGCAGATAGCACAACTTTACATCGTCAATGCCTTTAGAAGGTACAGCAGAAATTTTAAGTTGATCCGACTAAATCCCTAGGAGGAGTTCGTTAAAGTACGGAGTGTGTAAATCGTCCCAAATCGGTCGCCAAATTCAAAATGGCGGACTTCCTGTCGAGTTTAGGGTATGGGTTCTTGAGGCTTTTTTGTGCGTCTGGTCATGGTAGAAGTACCACAGAAATTTCGTACATGTCGGTCCAACAAGCGGCGGGGGCTGCTTCGTTAAAGGACACTTCCTGTTGCCAGCAGGTGGCGCTATGACTGTGGGTGAATGTCGGCATGTAGATTTGTTCAGGGCGGGACTCTTGTCAAATGTGTAAAATTTCGTGCAGATCTGGGCATTTACAGCCAAGTTACTACAACTTCCTGTTTCATGGCGAATCATCGACGCCACGGACACGCCCATCGACGAAAATGCGCAGATAGCACAACTTTACATCGTCAATGCCTTTAGAAGGCACAGCAGAAATTTTAAGTCGATCCGACTAAATCCCTAGGAGGAGTTCGTTAAAGTACGGAGTCTGTAAATTGTCCAAAAATGGCCGCCAAATTCAAAATGGCGGACCTCCTGTCGAGTTTAGGGTATGGGTTCTTGAGGCTTTTTTGTGCGTCTTGATATGATACACGTCCCCACCAAATTTCGTGCATGTAGGTTGAACGTGGACGAGGGGCTAATTTTTTCCAATTTTCTAGGTGGCGCTAGCGAGCCATTTTGCCCCGCCCATCCGCGAAACCCACAAAATACGAAATTTTTCACCAGTCCTGACATGCGTGCCAAATTTGGTGAGTTTTTGAGCATGTTGCGGCCCCGAAAATGGCACTTACTTTGCAGAAAAAAGAAAAAAAAAAAAAAAAAAATTAAAGCTGCAAGCAGCGATGGGCGGGCCCTCGCACCTGTAGCACGTCGGGGTCTGAGGCGGCCGTGTTGCATTTTCTGAAGCTCAGCCAGTGCGGATGTGCATTTGCTACGCTGCTTCGTTAAAGGTCACTTCCTGTTGCCAGCAGGTGGCGCTATGACTGTGGGTGAATGTCGGCATGTAGATTTGTTCAGGGCGGGACTCTTGTCAAAGGTGTAAAATTTCATGCATATCTGGGCTTTTACAGCCAAGTTACTACAACTTCCTGTTTCATGGCGAATCATCGACGCCACGGACACGCCCATCGACGAAAACGCGCAGATAGCACAACTTTACATCGTCAATGCCTTTAGAAGGCACAGCAGAAATGTGAAGTCGATCCGACTAAATCCCTAGGAGGAGTTCGTTAAAGTACGTAATGAGTAAATCATCCAAAAATGGCGGTAAAATTAGAAATGGCCGACTTCCTGTTGATTTTAGGGCATCGCTCTAAGAGACTTTTCTGTGCGTCTGGACATGGTAGATGTACCACAAAAATTTCGTACATGTCGGTCAAACACGCAGTGGGGGCTGCTTCGTTAAAGGTCACTTCCTGTTGCCAGCAGGTGGCGCTATGACTTAGGGTGAATGTCGGCATGTAGATTTGTTCAGAGCGGGACTCTTGTCAAATGTGTCAAATTTCGTGCAGATCTGGGCATTTACAGCCAAGTTACTACAACTTCCTGTTTCATGGCGAATCTTCGACGCCACGGACACGCCCATCGATGAAAACGCGCAGATAGCACAACTTCACATCGTCAATGCCTTTAGAAGGCACAGCAGAAATTTGAAGTCGATCCGACTAAATCCCTAGGAGGAGTTTGTTAAAGTACGGAGTGTGTAAATCGTCCAAAAATGGCCGCCAAATTCAAAATGGTGGACTTCCTGTCGAGTTTAGGGTATGGGTTCTTGAGGCTTTTTTGTGCATCTTGATATGATACACGTCCCCACCAAATTCCGTGCATGTAGGTTGAACGTGGACGAGGGGCTAATTTTTTCCAATTTTCTAGGTGGCGCTAGCGTGCCATTTTGCCACGCCCATCTGCGAAACCCACAAAATACGAAATTTTTCACCTGTCCTGACATGCGTGCCAAATTTGGTGACTTTTTGAGCATGTTGCGGCCCCGAAAATGGCGCTTACTTTGCAGAAAAAAGAAAAAAAAAAATAATCCTAACAGTTTCAATAGGGTCCTCGCACTGTTAGTGCTCGGGCCCTAATAACCCTAACAGTTTCAATAGGGTCCTCGCACTGTTAGTGCTCGGGCCCTAAAAATAATCCTAACAGTTTCAATAGGGTCCTCGCACTGTTAGTGCTCGGGCCCTAATAAAAATAATCCTAACAGTTTCAATAGGGTCCTCGCACTGTTAGTGCTCGGGCCCTAAAAATAACCCTAACAGTTTCAATAGGGTCCTCGCACTGTTAGTGCTCGGGCCCTAATAAAGCAGTCTCGGGTGTTGGGTATTGTGTTGTAAGGGACCCATCTGTTGGTTCGGTGACCGGGGCCCAACTAGAGGGCTAGCCCCTGGTCTGCATGAGAGCACCCTCTGGCGTTCAGATGGAGCAGCATTTATTACCGACCACCCACACTGTACTGACAAGCTGCGCATAAAATACTCACAGCCTTTGCCAAACTGTGTGCGGTGAATCCCTAAACAGAACAGAGAAACAAATGACAAGAATAAACCAATAACAACATAATACATAGGAACAGCCGGGAACATGACAAAACTAGGAACATATAGCTATGACAATTACAAAATAAAAGACATGAAAACCTAAGTGATTCAAGGTCCAAAACAAGAAAAATGTGACAACAACCATATAGTAACGGAGGTTAATAATAGTGCAGTGATGTATATATAATTATGTTGCTCATTTTAGTCTGTGAATACATTTAAAACTGATTTTAAAAAGCTAAAGTAATTATTAATCTGTCAGGATTCTCTGAAATACAGCCCTTTGAACTGGTGATCTGTACTCAAAAGCATTATAAATTGTCTTCCATTTACAGGATATGTTCTACCATTTCATCGCTTTGCTGTTTTATTTTGGTGCATTCTTGTTGGAGGCCACAGTTTCATCTGCGGGTACATATGTAAACAGCACCACCTGTATACGCAGACCCCGTGGCAATATAATGACATTTCTGGACTATCGGGAATACAGCATTAATGTTGCTGCTGCGGTGAGTTGTTAACACTACCTTTATTTTCCCTTGCTTTTTCATTGTACCTCTTTAGCGTAATTTTTTGATGAGCAAGTTACACCATTGCTTTCAGTTACCTTATGCATCATATCAAGATGCATTTAATTCTTTGTTTGTGTTTGTAAAAGTAGAAATATTTTAAAAAATATTTATACTTATACTATATATTTTTTTAAAAACACATACACATAACAGACAAATAAAAGTCCATTCATTTGTAATGTAAAGTATTTTGTTACAATGTGGATGCAGCAGAGACACATCATCAAATCAAATCATTTAAGTGCAGCAGCTTTATTTAAAAACAAACTCAAAACTTCACAAAACAGAATCTCAGAAACAGAAACATGAACAGAACAACCACGAACATGCAACATAGAACTGACAAAGTACTGATAGAAACACAGTGCTTAATTATAGCAATTGAGGAGCAAATTTACAAGACACCCCTGTACTGGAACTAAAATCAAATCAGTTACCATGGAAAAAACAAACAAACAAACAAACAAAAAACAGGCAGGAGATGGAGAAAGACAGAACTCAACTAATTAACAGATTAACCAAACACAGACAAGAACAGAAATCAAAACAAACTGACAACATGAGATATTTATATCAAAAACTGACCAAAAACAGGATAAAAGTATTACAAAAAACGGCTCGGTTACGTATGTAACCCTCGTTCCCTGAGTTGGGGACGGAGACGTTACGTCAGGAGTGACGGAGAATGGGGTATTGAGTATTAAAAAACGAGCCAATGGCAAAGAAATGCCATGGGTCTGCAGAATTTGCATAGCGTATCTCCGCCTCACCCCGTGAGTATAAAAGGAGGAAGCGGACGCCACCGCAGTATGTCTTAGCTGAGGAGCCGAGACTGAACTCAGGCGTCTACCCAGCGGTACAGCGGAAGTGGCAGGGAGACGTAACGTCTCCGTTCCCTACTCAGGGAACGAGGGTTACATACGTAACCGAGACATTCCCTTTTGTAGTCACTCCGAGTTACGTCAGGAGTGACGGAGAATGGGGGTCCCCCGTGTAATCACGCCACCTTCACAGCTGTCTTCCAGTGCCCTGCGCAAGTCTGACCCCTAACGCACTTACTGACGAGGAGTCCTTCTTGACACAGGAATACCAAGGTACACTGGGGAGCATATCCCAGAGGAAATATGCCGCAGTACGCCTACCCGTGAGGAGGACTTAGGGATACACATACGGCCCAGGGGGCTTCGTATGGAGGAACACTGGAGTCACCAACCCGTAGGGTGGCTAGAATCTTAACTCCAGGGGTGGCAAGGTGGCTTGCCGAGGGAAGACACATGCTCCGAGAGTCTTACAGTGGAAATACACATGTGGGGGTTACTAGCAGGAACCATGCACAAGGAGGCACCTAAACGACGTCCAAGCAATACACTGGCGTCAGCGTCAACAGTGCTGGAGGAACTCAGGGCTTCCGTAGAAGGCTCAGCTGAGAAAAATCGCACTAATCCCATTCGGTGGAGTGGAATGGCGAGCAAGCGAAGACACCTGAGCGGGTCCAGTACTGGCCGGGTGAGCGAGTACAAGAGAGGACACAGGCTCCACTCGGAGATTATAGAATCTAGCGAATGTGTTGGGTGTCGCCCAGCCTGCAGCTCTGCAAATGTCTGCTAGCGAGGCGCCATGCGCTAGAGCCCAAGAGGAAGCCACACTCCGGATGGAGTGGGCTGTCACACCAAGGGGGCACGGTCGACCTTGCTGTTGGTAAGCCAAAGCAATGGTGTCCACTAACCAGTGAGACAACCTTTGATTTGAGAGAGCCCTTCCCTTCTGGCTCCCACCAGAAAAGACAAAGAGCTGGTCTGAGGTCCTGAAACACTGCGTTCTGTCTACGTAAGCACGGAGGGCGCGGACTGGACAGAGTAGTGCCAAGGTTGGGTCTGCCTCTTCCAGGGGCAGCGCTTGCTAGTTCACTACCTGGTCACGGAAGGGAGTGGTAGGAACCTTGGGCACATATCCAGGCCGGGGTCTCAGGATCACGTGAGAGTAACCCGGCCCGAATTCCAGGCACGCTTCGTCAATGGAAAATGCGTGCAGATCCCCTACCCTCTTGATGGAGGCCAGTGCAACCAGGAGCGCTGTCTTAAGCGACAGGAACTTAATCTCGACTGATTGCAGAGGCTCAAAGGGAGGCCTCTGCAGGGCGCTTAAAACCACTGAGAGGTCCCAAGAGGGAACAAGAGGAGGGCGAGGAGGATTCAGTCTCCTCGCTCCTCTCAGGAACCTGATGATCAGGTTGTGCTTCCCCAGAGACTTACCCTCAACTGCTTCGTGATATGCGGCAATAGCAGCCACATACACCTTCAGGGTGGAGGGAGACAGCCTTCACTCCAACCCATCTTGCAGGAAGGAAAGCAGGACACTGATCGAGCATCTCCGGGGGTCTTCTCGGCGAGAAGAAAACCAGTTGACAAAGAGGTTCCACTTCAACACATAGACGTGTCTCATGGACGACGCTCTAGCGGAAGTGATAGTAGCCGCCACCGCAGGTGGCAGGGTACTTAAACCTGCCTCGACCCGTCCAGGAGCCATGCATGTAGCCTTCAGAGATCGGGTCGAGGGTGCCACAGGGTGCCCCGTCCCTGAGAAAGGAGGTCCTTCCTCAGAGGAATTGGCCACGGAGGTGTTGTCGCAAGGAGTATCAGTTCGGAGAACCAGGTCTTGGTGGGCCAGTATGGGGCGACCAAAATGACCTGCTCCTCGTCCTCCTTGATCTTGCACAGGGTACGTGCGAGAAGGCTCACTGGGGGAAACGCATATTTGCGTGGGCCCCGCGGCCAGCTGTGCACCAGTGCGTCTGTGCCGAGCTTGCCCTCGGTCAGAGAGTAATACAGGGCGCAATGGGATGAGTCGTGGGAGGCAAACAGATCTATCTGTGCGTCCCCGAACTGATCCCAAATCAGCTGGACCGACTGGGGATGGAGTCGCCATTCGCCAGAGACTGGACGGAGCCGTGACAGCTCGTCGGCTGCACAGTTCCGAACTCCTGGAATGTGGATAGCACGAAGGGACCTCAGGTGCTTCTGACTCCATAAGATGAGGTGGCGTGCGAGTTGCGACATACGTGAGAGCGTAGACCCCCCTGGTGGTTGATGTACGCTACTGTCGCGGTATTGTCTGACAGACTAGTACGTGTTGACCCTTGAGCAACGCACGGAAGCGGTGCAGGGCAAGGCCTACTGCCAGCAACTCGAGGCAATTGACATGCATAAGGCGCTGGGGTCCTGACCAGAAGCCCGCGGCTTCATGCCCATTGCACATGGCGCCCCAACCCGTGGCAGAGGCATCTGTGGAGACAACAACATACCTGGAAACTCGTTCTAGGGGAACACCGGCCCGTAGAAAGCTGAGGTTCCTCCACGGGGTGAAGGTCTGACGGCAGGTCGGAGTCACTGGAACTCTGAGCGTACCGTGATGCCATGCCCACCTCGGGACTCGATCGCGAAGCCACAGCTGAAGCGGTCTCATATGAAGCAATCCGAGTGGCGTTGCCGCGGCTGCGGATGCCATATGCCCCAGGAGCCTCTGAAAAAGTTTCAGTGGAACCACACTCTTGCCCTCAAACTGTCGAAGACAAGTCAGCAGTGAGTGGACATGGCGACCGAGTCTATCTCCATTCCGAGAAAAGAGATCCTCTGCATGGGGCAAAGTTTGCTCTTCTCCCAGTTGACCCGAAGGCCCAGACGGGCTGGGTGCCGGAGCCAAGGTCTCTGTGTTCGCAGACGTCTCTCGAGAGTGTGCTAGGATCAGCCAGTTGTCGAGATAGTTCAGGACGCGAACCCCTTGTTCGCGAAGGGGAACAAGGGCCGCCTCGACAATCTTCGTAAAGACGCGAGGAGACAGAGCCAACCCGAATGGGAGAACCGCGTACTGATATGCCTGCCCCTCGAAAGCAAACCAAAGAAACGGTCTGTGTCGAGGTAAAATGGAGACATGAAAGTAGGCATCCTTCAGGTCTATCGCTGCAAACCAATCCTGGGGCCGCACACATTCAAAAATGCGTTTGGTCGTGAGCATCTTGAACGGCAGCCGGTGAAGTGTGCGGTTCAAAACGCGCAGGTCCAGAATCGATCGTAACCCACCGGTTTTCTTGGGGACAATAAGGTAGGGGCTGTAAAACCCTGACTTCATCTCGGCTGGAGGGACAGCCTCGACTGCACCCTTCGCCAGCAGGGTGGCAACCTCCGCTTTCATGATCAGGACATTGCCACAGACCACCGTAAAGCGGACTCCCCTGAAGCGGGGAGGAGACCGTGCGAACTGAATGTACGGTACGGCCCAGTGCTGCTGGGGCCGGGCGGGAGGGGGCGGAAGTCGCAGGAGAGTGCATTCGGCGGCAAGCGGACTGAAGCGTCTGAGCCAGCGGCTGGTTGACAGACAAAAGCCACAGTCCACTTCTGGGCGGACGAGAACTGTTGGGCAGAGTTCACGACCGCGCCGCCGAAAAGGCCAGCCTTGGATATGGGGAAGTTGAGGAAACTGGTTCACTCAGCCTCACGCACATCAACCAGGTTAAGCCAAAAATGTCTGACCACGCATGTGGACATCACCTGACTCAGGGAGCATGCGGTCACCTTCGTCGCTCGTAGAGTAAGGTTGGTGACGGCAGGCAGCTAATGGATGAGTACTGAATCAGCCCTATCCTCGTGCATGTCACTGAACACCCATAAGGATGACAATAACATACAGTGAGGTGGCAGTCTGCCCCGCAGCTCTACAGTTCCCCGCCACTGGAGTAGACAAGAACCTACAGGCATTGGAGGGGTGCTTAGGGTTGCCACGCCAGGTGGAGGCGCTGTGGGACACATAAGTGTTGCCACAGAACACTCCATAGGGGGGAACCCCAGTGTACCCTAGACTGCGGCCTCTACGAGGGCAGGGAAGGCAGAAGAGGCACCTGAGTGATCGTGAAAAGTCAAAGGAGACTTCCACGATCTCACGGCCTCTTCATGCACATCCGGGAAGAAAGGATTTGGGTTCGCCACCCCCAAAAACCAATCATCAGCCTTGAGTGCTCGGGACATGGCAGAATTTTCCACACAAACCCGACACTCGTGGCAGCCCGGGAAAGCATAGCTGTGAACCCTGAATCAAACTCACTATGCTAGCACATCCGAGGACAGCAGCACAGAAGAGCCATCTCCAGAGGCCTCCAGCTCACCTTGTGATGCGGCGATAAACATGATCTCATCAGCTGGGGGACCGAATGAGAAAGCGGGCCCGCGGGCGGGCCCCGCCCACTCACTCTGGACCACGTGGGTTGCAACGTGAAAGACGGGGTGTGGGCCGAGGAATTTTCGGCGGTTTAGTTCCAGACCTGACGTCTTTTGGTCACCCTGGCCACTAGCCGAAGTATTATCTCACGTGGAGAAAATAGTTTGGTTAGTGGATGAGGGGACTCTCACTCTATTGAGCTCACGGAGTCTCAACCGTATACATTGCGATGATCACGTCCCCAATGAGAGAACGTGACACACCCACGAGTGCTGTCTGAGCGTGATCAAAGCCCAAACACATCAAACAGCGCTCGCGCCCATCCGCTGACTATCAGAATACCGCACTCAGGAATACACGGGCAAATCGTCTTTAAAAAGACGCGTCTTTAAAATGACGTGCCGCGTGCACACTCTTTCAGTGAGAGGAGAAGACTCCGCGGATGTTGAAGCGACCAGGGAGAGACACACACACTGGCAGACCACTGCTCAGATCGCAGGCAATGTGAAACTCGCTGGGTACCGCCGTCACACCAACACCAGAGAGTTCGCTCGTCTCGAAGAGGTGAGTCACAATAGTAAACTCAGATTGTGTGGCTTGTGGAGTGAAGAAGTTTTCTTGGCTCCGAAGCGAAAACATACTGCGGTGGCGTCCGCTTCCTCCTTTCATACTCACGGGGTGAGGCGGAGATACGCTGTGCAAATTCCGCAGACCCATGGCATTTCTTTGCCATTGGCTCGTTTTTTAATACTCGAAGAGGATTGGCTTTCTAGGCGAAACCCCCATTCTCCGTCACTCCTGACGTAACTCGGAGTGACTACGAAAGGGAACTGATGTTGCATTCCAAGTCTTCTGAAGTCATACAATACGAACCTTAGCATGACGCAATCATGAGACACACAAAAGCTGAAAGCATTTTACAATCAAATAAATGACAAATGTGACTTTTTTTCTAGCAGTAATTTTTGAAAGTGTGATGAGGATGAGGATATTTACGGCAAACGATAGTGATCGCTTTGGTACTGTTCCTAACACAAACCAATTGTTTGGTACTTTTTGAAATATGCTAGCCTGTGAAAGTACTTGAATCTGAATCATTTCTACAGTTTGATGGATTAAATATATGTCCATGAAACAATACTGCATAATTTACATAAAATGTTTTCTCCCAAGACAAAAAAAAGTTTTATAAATGACTAGTTAATTCCAAAATACACCAAGCCTGTTATATGTGTCTTATTTTATATAGCTGTAATTTATAAATGGTTTGGGTAAGGAGTAGTGTTATTTGCTCAAAAATATCTAAATTGTTTAATAGAAATATTTGTGGTTGTTTAAATTGAAAGTCGTACCTCAATCAACACATTTGGCATTATGGGAAAATTATAACCCAATTTATTTCAACATGACTATAAAATGTCCATGCCCATCATGTCTGTGTGTTATGCAAAGGTTTATCAATGAAAACAATGCGAAAGCCTGCATGTCAAAAAATCACACTAAAGGGGTACACAGTTCTTTAAAAAGTGATAAGCTAGTTTATCTTATTTTTAGTTCTACTCACTGTCCAGTATTTTCTTTGCTTTTGCAAAGTTGTTATGTTTTGCTATGGGAAATAGTTTATTCGTATTTTTGTTTATTCGTATTTTTTCGCCTTTTTTATTTATTTATTTTTAATTCTGTCATTATTTAATCTTCTTCAAGTTGTTCCAACACCTCTATGTGTTTCTTTCTTCTGCTAAACTCAGAAGCAAACTTGAAACTTGAACAATATGGGTAACCAAACAGTTGACAGTAGCTATTGACTTCCATAGTATGTAAAGAAAAAGAAAGAACAAAACTATCAATGGCTACTGTCAACTGATTGATTACTCTTTGGGTGAACTATCCCTTTAATAATAAAATAGCTGATATTAAAGGACAAGTTCAGTATTTTACACTTAAAGTCCTGTTTTAAGATCGTTTCTGATAAAATACCAAGGTTAAAGGCCCTTTCACACTGAACGCGATTTTGACGCGCGAATAATTCGCGCGATGGTTTTATTTTTTGATCAGCTGTTTGTGTAATGAGTGCTTCCACACCGAACGCGAATCTGCTGCGGCGAAAAAACGACTTTTATTTTTTTCGCTTCGATGTCGATTTTTGAGGCGAAAGAAAAGGCTTCAGCCAATCATACAGGGAAACAAAGGTGACGTGACCGCAGCAATGACGGACGGACCTTCTGATTGCTTGTGTGTCGAGTCTGTGAATGAACATCTGAAACAAGGACTGGTGGGACGTTGTGCTCGTTCGTTCGTATCGAGCCCAACCGGGTGTTTACAAGGCTTTTCAGTCCATTTGAGCCTTCAATACGTTTACTAAAAGTGTTTATTTGATTGCATGTAAACGTAGCCCCTGATGAATGGGACAGCTCACCTTCTGCCATATGTTTCTAGCTCCGGTAGTGGGTGCCCCAAACCTTCTTTTCTGCTTTTAAATAAAATAAAAAGCTTGTCTTCACTGGATGATAATGATAGTGATGAAGAAGCTATGTGCCACGTCCCGCAAGTCATAGCACTGTACCGCATTTTTTTTGTCTGCATCCTTTTATTTAATCGTCCTTTAAATAACAATTCTACAATTTAAAAAAATGTAATAAGAAAACATAGAAAATGCACAGCACAGACGTTAATGGAGCCATCACAAACAAACAAACTCTTCGTGGAGAGAGTGTTTGCTCTGATGAATGCTGCGTGGACAAGGAACCAGGCAACTGTGGACCTAAAGTGAACTGGTGAAAGTGAGCTCCACCTGCCAGTAGTTACTGCGAGTTACTGACATGCACATAATTAAAAAGAAGGTCCAATCGAAGCTGCCAGATCATCAGACAAACAATATAAATTCAAAATGCACTGATCGAATCCGGTAAGAACGCATTCATCTTTATCTTTCCTAATGGACTTATGTGCTTATTTGAAAATGTGCTATTTAGAGATTGGGATTTTTTTTTTTTTATTAAGCCTATTAAAGCATCATGTTAACATCACTTCAAAAAGACATCTAATATAAAATCTATATTTATTCACCTATAGGCTATAATAATAAGTATAGAGTAGCCTACGTTTTCTGATGAAAATCAGGTCTGCTTTCATCGGCGCGAATGTTTTGAATGTTGAAGTTCTGAACGTCGCAAATTCGCGCTGATGTGAATGGTTTTTGACGCGAAATATTCTCACGCGAACTATTCGCTTTTTCGTTTCGCTTTTCCGTTACGCATCGCTTGAAAGGGCCTTAAGATTGAAATTTGGATACTGTAGGTGTACTGGGAACAATCCTTCCTAAAACGCATTCAACTTTAGTTTACAAAGACGTAAAACTCATGGATGCTTTCCAACAGATTTTATTGTAGTTTTTTGTCCAATTACATTGACTTGAATTGGATGTGCTGTGAGGCTCAACCGCCGGAAATGAAAATTAGGTTGTTTGTATTCTTCTGCATCTGTGTATGGGCTCTATGCATGGTGGTATTTCCGGTGAAGGTCTAAGGATGCTCAGGATGGTTAGGTCTAAGCATGCTGGGTTAGATCGGCGGATTACTTCTGCTGATCGTAGAGTCCAATGCTAATTTATATTGGATTTCATACTCTATGGTTATGCTAAAAAAAACATTAAACAGAAAACAGACAGAACAGACACCCCACATTGTGTTTATGATTCATTTTTAAATTATATTAAATAAACATAACTATATTTAAATTACATCTAAATGTATTAAAGTTTTGTTTCAAAGACGGGAGGACAGTAAATTTGGAAGACTCTGTCATAATCCCGTTTTCCTCGGTTTTCCTCTGCTTTAAATCTCCCCAACCGGAAACTGAAGAGCATCCTTGCGTCAAATGCGGAACTTATGCGTGCATATAGCCCATTCAGTGAAAGGCCAGTGGTTTGCTTGAAATTGACCCTTCGCAATGACCTGCCCCCTCAGTTACGCTGCTCTCAGACGCACACCAGTTCTCACGCAGTGAAAAATACATCACGGAGTAGATTGGAGACTGACAACACGCTGACAGACTGGACAGAGGTCTCATTCATAAAGCGTGCGTGCGTACGCACAAAACGGGGCTGGAAACGTACGTACGGCAGTTCTCTTACGAGAGGTTCTCTCGTATTGCGTAAGCTAGCTTACGCTATGGGAAAGATTAATCTTTTCTGAGAAGTTGAAGCCAAAAAATGATTCCATAATTTGTATCCATTGTCAACGCAGCTCCTTTGCAGCAGACCATGAGCGGGCTAGCTAGCAGCTCATTGGTTCGCTCACAGAGAACTGCTTAAGCCTATGGGAGAGCAGGGCTGAGCCCGCAACCAATGAGAAGCAGACACGCTCTCATTGCATCAGAGCCCGCCAGAATAGGCGTGGCTAGAGAGTATAAAAGGAGCCCTCGTAGGCTTATAAGTTGATTTTTTCATCCTTCAGCGAGCTATACGCTTCCGCTGGAAGCGGATTGGAAATGGTGCCGTCGTATGGCGACATAGTGCTGCTCTGTCTGTCGATATGTTTGTTGGTGTTATGTCTTCGTGTGGATTATGTCTTTGGCCAGATAAATTATGATAGGCTGGCCCTCCTGCACATACGGGACAATATGCCAAACTTTAAAGTTGCCAAACTCTTTTAAATATGCCAAACTCAATTAAAGTTGGTCTCTTATCCTGAAGACGTTTTTGTCGGGTCTGCGGACACCGGGGGTAAGCGAATGCATACCAACCACAAACCCCCGTGGAAGCCCAGGAAATGGGGCAAAAGAGCTGGCGCTCTGGTCCGGCTCAAACGGCATCGATCTCCACTACCGAGCATTCTAATCTCTAACGTTCGCTCATTAGTCAACAATTGTGATAAGCTCGCCATCCTCCTAAATAGCAGACGGGTTATTGCAGACTGCTCCATACTGTGTTTTACCGAAACCTGGCTTGGCGCTGGCATTCCTGACTCGGCAGTTAACCAGGATGGCTTCACCTTTCACCGCGCAGACCGCACTGAAGCTTCTCAGAAGACAAAGGGCGGCGGTGTAGGTTTCTACGTGAACGAGAGGTGGTGCACGGACACAACAGTGATCGCACAGGCCTGCTCCCCAGTTCTCGAGAGGCTCACCATAAAGTGCAGACCGTTTTACCTACCAAGGGATTTTACCTCTATCATACTGGTCGCTGTGTATACCGCCTCAAGCATCTGAGTCTGAGGCAGTTCAACAACTTTCTGGTCATATCATGAGCATCGAAAACTCTTACTCGGACGCTACAGTGTTGATTTTAGAGGACTTTAACCACGTCAACTTGAAGCGGTCTCTGCCCAGGTTTAAACAGCAGATCCGGGTGCCAACCAGGTATGATAAAGTATTGGACCAGTGTTATTGTACTATTGGTAATGCCTTTCATGCAGTAGCTTGGGCTCCCTTGGGACAGTCAGACCATAACACTGTCCTTCTGATCCTTGTTTATCGTCAGAAATTAAAATCTGTAAAAGCTAAAACTAAGGTTGTTAAACAATGGTCTTCTCAAGGAATTGATGCACTCAAGGA
The DNA here is from genome assembly GCF_016745375.1 of Pimephales promelas. The sequence goes on from NW_024121455.1 coordinate 5,835,583, forward strand.
CTGTTGATAATACAGATTGGTCTGTTTTTAAAGAGTCATGTTGTGATCTTAATGAATTTACTGAGGTGGTTAATGCCTATATTAACTTTGCTGAAAATGTATGTGTGCCTACAAAGTCAGTGACTGTGTACAGTAATAATAAGCCATGGTTTAGCAGAGAGTTAAAACATCTATGGAAAAATAAACATAATGCTTATAAGAGTGGTGACAGAGATCTATATAAGGCGGCTAAATACGACTTTGAGGGAGCTGTTCATAAGGCTAAGGCTGACTATAGGCATAAGCTGGAAAGTACACTACAGGCTAATGACAATAGAGGGGTATGGGAGGGTCTGAGGCAGATTACCAACTATACTAGTACATCGCCAGTGGTCAGTGATGATTCTAGGCTGCCTGATTGTCTTAATGAGTTTTACTGTCGCTTTGACAGAAATTATGTTGATGACATCACACAATTGACAAACATCAATACCCCCAGCCCTCCTTTTGTAATAGAGGTGGATGAGGTTAGGCTTTTATTACGGAAGCAGAACTGCAGGAAAGTTGCAGGTCCTGACCTTGTATCCTCTGCTACTATCAAATATTGTGCAGATGAACTAGCTCCAGTCCTCACAGAAATTTTTAACTGGTCCTTGAGGGTATGCACTGTTGCCCAATGTTTTAAGTCTGCGGTAATAATTCCCCTGCCCCAAAAAAAACAATATAACCTGCCTGAACGACTACCGACCTGTAGCACTAACATCTGTTATAATGAAAATCTTTGAGCAAATAGTTTGTAATCATCTGGCTAGCGTTGTCAGGCTCGACCCCTTTCAATTTGCCTATAGGGCAAATAGGTCTGTTGAGGATGCTGTATCCCTATGTCTTCATTCCATTCTACAGCACCTGGAGGCTCCAGGGAATTACGTAAAGATCCTTTTTATAGATTATAGCTCTGCTTTTAACACAATTTTACCCAACAAACTTTTTCTGAAACTCCAGGAAATCGGTGTTCACAATTCTTTATGTTACTGGATCTGGGACTTTCTGGTGCAGAGAACACAATTTGTAAAAATAGGCAATAACATCTCTAATGTTAGGCATATTAACACTGGAGCCCCTCAGGGGTGTGTTCTGTCACCTCTTTTATATTCAATATATACAGATGATTGCACATTACACACTGAATCTGTTAAAATGTTTAAATTTGCAGATGACACAACAGTAGTGGGGACATTTCTGGGTATGATGATGTTGCCTATATGACAGAGGTCATCTCATTGATTGAATGGTGTTCCAACCATAATTTATAATTAAATGTCTCCAAAACTAAGGAGCTAGTGGTTGACTTCCGTAGAAGGGGGAAGTTGTCCCAGCCCCTGTACATCTAACTTCCTCTTTTCCATACTTCCATCAGGAAGAAGGATAAGAGCTATTAAGACTAAAACCTCTCGCTTCCTCAATAGTACATATTGCAGAGCTATTAAATATCTTAACAGCCCTCACCAATCACTTATGAGGAAAAGGTTCTCTTAACAAGACTGCAGTATTTCTTTTTTAATTATACACTTGTTTTACAGTGTTTTATTATACTTTTTTGTATATATAAGCCGGTGTCCCTGCCCGCTTGCGAGCGTCAAAAAGCCGTTCTCACAGCTACCTAGAGAAATCTCAAAAAGAGCAAAAATTTCTCTCGTGTAAAAAATGTGCCCACAAGCATGTGTTCACTCTTACACACAAGCACCACATGTCCCGCACAGCCCGCTCTAGAATCAGAGAACATAAGCGCGCCCACGAGCCTGTGAGCGCATCCCCCCTCTGCTCGCTCTGCTTCAAGGCCCATAAACTCATCTCTGAGTGTAAGTCCCGTTGCTACATACAGTTCAAGTGTGCCCACACACTGTGTCCAACCTGCTATGTACAGCAATCAGGGCGTTTTAGCCATTCAACCGCTAGCCGCTCGCTCAGAAGCGTGGGAAGCCCTTCCGGGCATTTCCCTGTGGATGTTAAGCATTATAAAGAACGGCTATCTGCTACAGTTTTGTCGTCGCCCGCTGCGCTTCCGCGCTCGGCTCGAGACCACTGTCAGCCCGGTGGCCATCAACACGCTCCACGCAGAGATAGCGAAGCTGTTGCAAAAAGGCACCATACTTTCTACCGGGTGTCGGACGCTGTTGGTTAGATCACAACACTAGAGTCAGACAACTATAATTGTTCTTCATGCACACAGTAACTGAAATTTAAAACCGTTAAAAGAAAAGGCTCAATAAACTATTGCATAGATAGATTATTTAAAATACACTGTTCATTAATATGTATTTCCTTTGTGCTTTGAACTTTTCAATGCGGACTTTACGCGCTGTAACTTCATGTGGCTTCAAGCACATCATTCTCCGCTCGGGATGCACATAAGCGCTTTGTGTTGCACTGTATTGGAGCCTTTAATATCATAATGCAGTGACGCAATGACAGATTATTAATTGCCTTTCAATTATATGTTGCTGCCTCATTAAACATCTGTGCTATACATTTCAAACATGTTGTCTCAATTTTATAGTAGCCATGGCTATATCTTTTTGATTTTTGTTATCTTGTTTTTCATTAATGTATTTTTCAACAATACAAAGAGCAATGTGTATTATCCATTAATATAGTTCATAATAGCATTTTTGTCATAGATTATGATCCACCAGCGAGGAACCAGCAGAACAGAGTGAACATTCATTCTGTTTAGTTCAATCCTACTTAAAAGGAATTTATTTAAAATGCTCGCTCTACTCCACACCATTAATGTCTTGTGCGGACATCTGTATTTTGACTTTCGGTTTTAAGTAAGCGATTTAAAAGCTCCCAAGTCCCAGCGGAGTCACACGTTGATTAACCGGTGGGAATATACACAATAGGCCTACCTGATATTGAACACAAGAGGGCAGTATAGAACTACGTAAGACTGAATTTTACAACCGTTCTGGCTGTTTTTGAATGTAAACATAATTCTTAAATGAAAAAAGGGAAAAATTGGTTTAATTATAATATTTGTATAATTTAATTTAGAAACAAATGTTGTATAATTACATTTTTAGAAGACATTTTTGACATTACTTTAATCTTTTGCCATAGTTGCACATGTCTACTGGCTAATAAATGTGATGTATCTGTCGAGTTTCAAGCTATTTCAAGCATGCTAAGAGTCCCAAAAGCATCAAAAAAGAATGTTAAAGTTTGATTCGTAGCCACGGAAACAGTATCAAAGATATCAAGAATCCATTCACAGGTCTACATCTGCCGTGTATTTACATAATACAGATGAAGTTTGAAGCAAATCGAGTTAAAATAAGAGGGTGATTTCAAAGCATTTTGAAAGTAACACACTTCCTGCTGCCAGTTGGTGGCGCTATAACTTTCACTCACAATAGTCACATCCATGTGATCGTCCTCTTACAGCGAACACACTGCTGAAGTTTCATCAAGATCAGTTAATGTATGCTGAAGTTATAACACACTTCCTGTTTCACGTTTCTCGCCATGATTTCGTTTCCTCGCCACGGCCAAACCGTTAGAGATATCAAAAATCCCCACACAAGCTTTCATCCTCAATGTCTTGACTTCACGCTGACCAAGTTTCGTTGAATTTGGATCAAAGCTCTAGGAGGAGTATTTCACATTCCATTGCGTGTGTTTTACAAACAACCCTCAATAGCCGACTTCCTGTTGGGCTGGGGTAAAAAGTAAGAGTGCGAGGTATAGATGAATGTGTACCGAGTTTCATATTATTACATGCAAGCGTGTTTGAGTTATGGACCCCCCTGTTATGCCCAGGTACCAGCTTCAGCCCGGCTCTGATGGCCGCGGGTTCTGACCCGTGTGCAAAGTTTCAAGAGTTTTCGAGCACGTTAAGAGCCCCAAAAGTGCCCAAAAAGTAGCAAAATAATAATTAGATGAAATATAGCTGCGAGCAGCGAGGGCGGGCCCAAGCCGGTGGGAACGCAACCCCGGTTCCTTTAGTTACCTAAAGGCACCGGGGTGGCGGTGCCGAAGGCTTTGGCCCTTTCATGAATAAATGTTAAAACGGATTTTCAGGATTTCCCTCGCAAACTTTCATCCTCAATGTCTTGACTTCACACTGACCGAGTTTCGTCGAATTTGGATCAGAGCTCTAGGAGGAGTATTTAAAAGTCCATTGCAAGTGTTTTACAAACAACCCTAAATAGCCGACTTCCTGTTGGGCTGGGGTAAAAAGTAAAAGTGCAAAAAGAAGTATGAAACAATGAAATCGACATGTGTACCGAGTTTCATAATATTATATACAAGCATGTTTGAGTTATGGACCAAGTGTTCGGACCCCGTTCCAGGGGGGCGCTGTCGAGCCCCCCTGCCACGCCCGGCTACCATCTTCAGCCCGGCCCTGATGGCCGCGGGTTCTGACCCGTGTGCAAAGTTTCAAGAGTTTTTGAGCATGTTAAGGGCCCCAAAAGTTCCCGAGTAGTCGTTAGAAAAAAATAAAATAAATAAATAAATAAATAAATAATCGGAAGGAAAACAATAGGGCCTTCGCCCTTTCAGGGCTTGAGCTCTAATAATCCTAAGGAAAACAATAGGGCCTTCGCCCTTTCAGGGCTTGGGCCCTAATAATAATAATAATAGAAAAGAATAATCCCAAGGAAAAATATAGCTGCGAGCAGCGATGGCGGGCCCAAGCCGGTGGCACCGCAACCCCGGCTCCTTTAGTTACCTAAAGGCACCGGGGTGGCGGTGCCGAAGGCTTTGCCCCTTTCATGATTAAATGTTAAAACGGCTTGCCATACTCTGTCATTTCGACTAGTCAAAATTATGTTACAGATATCTTAAATGATAATACAAACTATCCAAAATGTAATTACGACTTGACAGAAAGACATTGCTGATAAATACAATGTTAATTCCGGATAGGCAAACTTAGCTTTTAAATGTTAAGCGGGCTTGCCATACAGGGACGTAGGCTCAGAGAGAGGCTCACCATATTCAAACCAAAATATCTCACTTCCTTTTGGTCCGAGCTAATGACTATGAATTAGAAAGTTGTCCGGCTTGAGGAGTACAATGTATATACCGATTTTTGTAACTGTAGATAAAACTAACAACCCCACTTTTGTCAAAAGGTGGCGCTATTTAGTCCCTGCACCATGCCCGTTTCTGAAACTTTGCACGTCTACTGGCTAATAAATGTGATGTGTCTGTTGAGTTTCATGCAATTTCAAGCATGCTAAGAGTCTCAAAAGCATCCTAAAATAATTTCAAAGTTTGAAGTGTTGCCACGGCAACTGTTTCAAAGATATCAAGAATCCATTCACAGGTCTTCATCTGCCGAGTATTTACATTATACAGATGAAGTTTGAAGCAAATCGGGTAAAAGTAAGAGTGTGATTTCAAAGCATTTTGAAAGTGAAACTCTTCCTGCTGCCAGTTGGTGGCGCTATATATTTGACTCACAATAGTCACATCCATGTGATCGGCTTCTTACAACGAACACACTGCTGAAGTTTCATCAAGATCGGGTAATGTATGCAGAAGTTATAACACACTTCCTGTTTCATGTTTCTCGCCATAATTTCGTTTCCTCGCCACGGCCAAACCATTCGAGATATCAAAAATCCCCTTGCAAACTTTCATCCTCAATGTCTTGACTTCATGCTGACCGAATTTTCATCGAATTTGGATCAGAGCTCTCGGAGGAGTATTTCAAATTCCATTGCAAGCATTTTACAAACAACCCTCAATAGCCGACTTCCTGTCTGGCTGGGGTAAAAGTAAGAGTGTGAGGTATATATGAAACGATGAGATCAACATGTGTACCGAGTTTCATATTATTACATTCAAGCGTGTTCGATTTATGGACCAAGTTTTCGGACCCCGTTCCAGGGGGCGCTGTCTAGCCCCCCTGCCACGCCCAGGTACCATCTTCAGCCCGGCTCTGATGGCTGTGGGATCTGACCTGTGTGCAAAGTTTCAAGAGTTTTCAAACCCGTTAAGGGCCCCAAAAGCTGCTAAGAGTCTCAAAATAAAAAAAAAAGAATTTTAAAGTCAAGAATCCATTCACAGGTCTTCATCTGCCGTGCATTTACATTATACAGATGAAGTTTGAAGCATATCGGGTAAAAATAAGAGGGTGATTTCAAAGCATTTTGTGAAGTGACACACTTCCTGCTGCCAGTTGGTGGCACTATAACTTTGACTCACAATAGTCACATCCATTTGATCGTCCTCTTACAGCGAACACACTGATGAAGTTTCATCAAGATCAGTTAATGTATGCTTAAGTTATAACACACTTCCTGTTTCACGTTTCTCGCCATAATTTGGTTTCCTCGCCACAGCCAAACCGTTCGAGATATCAAAAATCCCCTCGCAAACTTTCATCCTCAATGTCTTGCCTTCATGCTGACTGAGTTTCGTCCCATGTGTTTGAATTCTCTAGGAGGAGTATTTCAAATTCCATTGCATGTGTTTTACGAACAACCCTAAATAACCGACTTCCTGTTGGGCTGGGGTAAAAGTAAGAGTGTGAGGTATATATGAAACGATGAGATCTACATGTGTACCGAGTTTCATACTATTACATGCAAGCGTGTTTGATTTATGGACCAAGTTTTCGGACCCCGTTCCAGGGGGCGCTGTCTAGCCCCCCCTACCACGCCCGGGTACCATCTTCAGCCCGGCCCTGATGGCCGCGGGTTCTGACCTGTGTGCAAAGTTTCAATAGTTTTCGAGCACGTTAAGGGCCCCAAAAGTGCCCAAATAGTCGTATAATTAATAATAATAAGAATCCTAAGGAAAACAATAGGGCCTTCGCCTTTTCAGGGCTTGGGCCCTAATAATAATATAAAAGAATAACTCTAAGGAAAACAATAGGGCCTTCGCCCTTTCAGGGCTTGGGCCCTGATAATAATCCTAAGGAAAACAATAGGGCCTTCGGCCTTTCAGGGCTTGGGCCCTAATAAATAATCCCAAGGAAAACAATAGGGCCTTCGCCCTTTCAGGGCTTGAGCCCTAATAATCCTAAGGAAAACAATAGGGCCTTCTTCCTTTCAGGGCTTCGGCCCTAATAATCCTAAGGAAAACAATAGGGCCTTCGCCCTTTCAGGGCTTGGGCCCTAATAATCCTAAGGAAAACAATAGGGCTTTCGCCCTTTCAGGGCTTGGGCCCTAATAAATAATTCCAAGGAAAACAATAGGGCTTTGCGCCCTTTCAGGGCTTGGGCCCTAATAATCCTAAGGAAAACAATAGGGCCTTCTTCCTTTCAGGGCTTGGGCCCTAATAAATACTCATTTATAGCATCAAATAAACATGAATGAACATAAGAATGAATGTTCTTTTCAAGACATCAGTACACTCAGTTTTTTTCAGGTTCAAATCCTCCCATGTTAATGTTCTATTTTCTAATGGCGGATGGCGAACTATGATTGGTCAGATTACCTGTCAATCAAGCTCAATGAGAAGGGTCAATTGGCAAAGATGCATTATCGCCACCAACTGGGCTGGAGTGTCTATTATTCAAGCTCTCAACGGAAGAATGTACATAAGCCGTTTGGAAAAATAGGTCCACAATTTTACAATGAATACGACTGTAACCTCTGTTCCCTGAGAACAGGGAATGGGCAGTAGCGGTTTTAGGCGCGGGTGAACTGCGCAGTCGCCCGGGGTGGCATTTCTTCATGTCACATAGGGGGCGGCACGAGCAGTTAAAAAAATCCTCTGTGCCGCGAAGGTTTTCTATTTTTTATCACTTCGATTCAATTATTGGCAATGGCACCCCTGCTTGCTGAGAAGGAGCAGTTCACAGAAGCAATGTCAAGAGGGTCTCCTGATTAGTTCACGTATCGCGTTTTTTGCATGCTCGAGGTCGTTATTTCAAATAGGCGCACACACGGGAAGCGCGCTCATTATGCGCTCACGGGAAGTGGGCTCATAAACTTTTCAGCACGTGCACCCAAACTCTTGGGTGTTTTTCTCTTCTCCGTAAATAAATCTTTTAGCAGAGATACACCAAGCGTTTTTCTGTGGTGGAAATACATTAGCTACTAAAACTTCTCTGTCGTTGTGGAGAGCCCAGTGCATGGTTGTATAGCAACGACAGCCATGGGGAAATCGGACCAAATTTTTACTATTAATAATAAAAGATAAGCTACTGTACATTATAAATGTCAGGAATATATCTTTATTGACTGATTTAAATGCTGAAATATGAGGTTTATCTTTTTATAAAACCTTTTTTGTGTTAACCTTTTTTAAGTTTAGTAGGTAACATAAAAGATACTCCTTTAAAACAAATCTTTAAATGTTATTATTGCTTTAAATGTTATTATTACTGAATATTGCTGCCATATGCTGAATACCTAAAAGAGTTCGCAGACTTTCTCTCCGATCTATTGGTGAATGTCGATAAAGCAATAATTGCTGGAGATTTTAACATACACGTAGATAATATAAATGATGCTTTAGGGGCTGCGTTTACAGACTTATTAAACTCTTTTGGGGTCAAACAAAACGTCAGTGGTCCCACTCATCATCTAAATCATACACTAGATCATACACACACATATGGAACCAATCCAACTGATATAGATATTATACCACAAAGCGATGATGTCACTGATCCTTACATGGTGACTTGCATAATACGTACTGCTGAAATATGTCATGTTGCGCCACGTTACAGACCAGGCAGAACAATCCTTCCAACCACTATAGATGGATTCTCAAATAGCTTACCTGATCCATCTAAGCTGCTAAGTGAACCCAAACAAACAGATGAATTAGAGGAAATGACTAGCAGTTTAAGCACCATTTTTAGTACATTAGATATTGTTGCACCAATTAGATTAAAAAAGGTTAGAGAGAAAACTAAAGCACCATGGTACAACAGTGCTACGTTTGCTATCAAGAGAGAAACTCGCAACTTAGAGCGTAAATGGAAACAAACTAATTTACTAATTTAGGTCTTTAGAATCGCGTGGAAAGACAGTATGTCACGTTATAAAAAGACACTAAAAACAGCCAGGGCTGAGCATCTCCGCAAACTAATCGAAAATAACCAAAATAATCCAAGGTTTTTATTTAACACCGTGGCTAGACTAACAAATAAACAGACATCACCAGAGCAAAATATACCGTTACAGTTTAGTAGTAATGATTTTATGAATTACTTCAATGAGAAAATACAAAGCATCTGAAACACAATTATAAATGTACAATCCTCTATGGTGTCTTATGATTCAGCTTCAATTATGGCCCCTCTAGAACAACTACACCGCTTTACAACGATAGGACAGGAGGAGCTAAATAAACTTATCATTGCATCTAAACCAACAACTTGTTTATTAGATCCAATACCCACTAAACTACTGAAAGAACTATAACCTTTAGTGGAAGAGCCTCTCCTCAATATTATTAACTCGTCTTTATCTTTAGGTCATGTTCCACAAATATTTTAGCTGGCAGTAATAAAACCTCTCATTAAGAAACCGCAATTAGATCCAAATAACTTGGCAAATTACAGACCCATTTCAAATCTTTCATTTATGTCTAAAATACTAGAAAAAGTAGTGTCCGCTCAATTGTGCTCTTTTTTGCAAGAAAAATGATATCTATGAAAAAATTCCAGTCAGGATTCAGACCACATCATAGTACAGAAACTGCGCTAGTTCAAATTACAAATGATTTACTTTTAGCTTCTGACCAAGGCTGTATCTCAATACTAGTCCTACTTGATCTTAGCGCTGCGTTCGACACTATAGATCATAAAATACTCTTGGATCGACTACAAAACTACACTGGTGTTCAGGGAAAGGCATTAAGCTGGTTTAGATCGTACTTATCGGACCGTTATCATTTTGTCTGTTTAAATGGGAAAAAATCAAAGATAACGTCAGTAGACTATGGAGTACCGCAAGGATCGATTTTAGGCCCTCTGCTATTCTCAATGTATATGCTGCCACTTGGTAATATTTATAAGAAAACATGGAATTAATTTCCACTGTTACACTGAAGACACTCAATTATATATTTCATCACGACCAGATGAAAACACTAACTCATCTAAAATATAAAATGCTGGATGACGCGTAATTTCCTGCTATTAAATTCAGATAAAACGGAGGTATTACTTATTGGTCCAAAAAACAACTCACAAAACCTCTTACAATACAACTTTAATATAGACGGATATCCTGTTACTTTATCCACTACAGTAAAAGACCTGGGTGTTATACTGGACCGCAACTTGTCTTTCGAAAATCATATTTCACATGTTACAAGAACAGCCTTTTTCCACCTTAGAAACATTGCTACCATTGCTAACATTGCCTTCCCGATACGGTCCGAGGCTCTGACTCGCTGACACAGTTTAAAACTAGATTAAAGACGCATCTCTTTAGTCAAGCATTCACATAGTCACGGAACCGTTTGCCACTGAAACGCATTTCCGCGACAGTGGGGCTTGACAGCCTTAGTCAAACACATCGGCGCGTATGGTTGGGTTGCGGAGAGTTCAGGTTACGGAGAGTTTGTGAGATAGTGGTTTTCTAACACCGACTCCCGTATAATGGAAATCATTATGAACATCAGCTATGCTAATTATTTCCCATCTGCCTTTCTGCTGTTATCTCAGGACGCTTGTCCCGAGAAAAATGGCGTTCGTCAGGTCCAGTTTTGTATCCAGCCTCTCACGGGGATTTCGGATGCCCCAACGCCTGTGATGAGAGGACCAACGCCTGTGAAGAGACGACTCAACGCCTGCGATATGTTATGGCGCCGTTTTATACATAAACAATATTTATATTTAATATTTATATATAAACAATATGAATGTAAGCCAGAGGAGAACTGGCCCCCGACTGAGCCTGGGTTCACCCAAGGTTTTTTCTCCATCCAATCTGTTGGAGTTTTGGTTCCTTGCCACTGTCGCCTTGCTTTTGGCTTGCTTTTGGCTTGCTCAGTTGGGGTTATTTAGTGTTTAGCAATGTTGTT
>NW_024121455.1:5847066-5869443 GCF_016745375.1 Pimephales promelas
AGCCCTGAAAGGCGAAGGCCCTATTGTTTTCCTTAGGATTATTTAGAGCTCAAGCCCTGAAAGGGCGAAGGCCCTATTGTTTTCCTTCCGATTATTATTTATTTATTTATTTATTTTATTTTTTTCTAACGACTACTCGGGAACTTTTGGGGCCCTTAACATGCTCAAAAACTCTTGAAACTTTGCACACGGGTCAGAACCCGCGGCCATCAGGGCCGGCTGAAGATGGTAGCCGGGCGTGGCAGGGGGGCTCGACAGCGCCCCCTGGAACGGGGTCCGAACACTTGGTCCATAACTCAAACATGCTTGTATATAATATTATGAAACTCGGTACACATGTCGATTTCATTGTTTCATACTTCTTTTTGCACTTTTACTTTTTTACCCCAGCCCAACAGGAAGTCGGCTATTTAGGGTTGTTTGTAAAAACACTTGCAATGGACTTTTAAATACTCCTCCTAGAGCTCTGATCCAAATTCGACGAAACTCGGTCAGTTGTGAAGTCAAGACATTGAGGATGAAAGTTTGCGAGGGAAATCCTGAAAAATCCGTTTAACATTTATTCATGAAAGGGCAAAAGCCTTCGGCACCGCCACCCCGGTGCCTTTAGGTAACTAAAGGAACCGGGGTTGCGTTCCACCGGCTTGGCCCGCCCTCGCTGCTCGCAGCTATATTTCATCTAATTATTATTTTGCTACTTTTTGGGCACTTTTGGGGCTCTTAACGTGCTCGAAAACTCTTGAAACTTTGCACACGGGTCAGAACCCGCGGCCATCAGAGCCGGGCTGAAGCTGGTACCTGGGCATAACAGGGGGGTCCATAACTCAAACACGCTTGCATGTAATAATATGAAACTCGGTACACATTCATCTATACCTCGCACTCTTACTTTTTACCCCAGCCCAACAGGAAGTCGGCTATTGAGGGTTGTTTGTAAAACACACGCAATGGAATGTGAAATACTCCTCCTAGAGCTTTGATCCAAATTCAACGAAACTTGGTCAGCGTGAAGTCAAGACATTGAGGATGAAAGCTTGTGTGGGGATTTTGATATCTCTAACGGTTTGGCCGTGGCGAGGAAACGAAATCATGGCGAGAAACGTGAAACAGGAAGTGTGTTATAACTTCAGCATACATTAACTGATCTTGATGAAACTTCAGCAGTGTGTTCGCTGTAAGAGGACGATCACATGGATGTGACTATTGTGAGTGAAAGTTATAGCGCCACCAACTGGCAGCAGGAAGTGTGTTACTTTCAAAATGCTTTGAAATCACCCTCTTATTTTAACTCGATTTGCTTCAAACTTCATCTGTATTATGTAAATACACGGCAGATGTAGACCTGTGAATGGATTCTTGATATCTTTGATACTGTTTCCGTGGCTACGAATCAAACTTTAACATTCTTTTTTGATGCTTTTGGGACTCTTAGCATGCTTGAAATAGCTTGAAACTCGACAGATACATCACATTTATTAGCCAGTAGACATGTGCAACTATGGCAAAAGATTAAAGTAATGTCAAAAATGTCTTCTAAAAATGTAATTATACAACATTTGTTTCTAAATTAAATTATACAAATATTATAATTAAACCAATTTTTCCCTTTTTTCATTTAAGAATTATGTTTACATTCAAAAACAGCCAGAACGGTTGTAAAATTCAGTCTTACGTAGTTCTATACTGCCCTCTTGTGTTCAATATCAGGTAGGCCTATTGTGTATATTCCCACCGGTTAATCAACGTGTGACTCCGCTGGGACTTGGGAGCTTTTAAATCGCTTACTTAAAACCGAAAGTCAAAATACAGATGTCCGCACAAGACATTAATGGTGTGGAGTAGAGCGAGCATTTTAAATAAATTCCTTTTAAGTAGGATTGAACTAAACAGAATGAATGTTCACTCTGTTCTGCTGGTTCCTCGCTGGTGGATCATAATCTATGACAAAAATGCTATTATGAACTATATTAATGGATAATACACATTGCTCTTTGTATTGTTGAAAAATACATTAATGAAAAACAAGATAACAAAAATCAAAAAGATATAGCCATGGCTACTATAAAATTGAGACAACATGTTTGAAATGTATAGCACAGATGTTTAATGAGGCAGCAACATATAATTGAAAGGCAATTAATAATCTGTCATTGCGTCACTGCATTATGATATTAAAGGCTCCAATACAGTGCAACACAAAGCGCTTATGTGCATCCCGAGCGGAGAATGATGTGCTTGAAGCCACATGAAGTTACAGCGCGTAAAGTCCGCATTGAAAAGTTCAAAGCACAAAGGAAATACATATTAATGAACAGTGTATTTTAAATAATCTATCTATGCAATAGTTTATTGAGCCTTTTCTTTTAACGGTTTTAAATTTCAGTTACTGTGTGCATGAAGAACAATTATAGTTGTCTGACTCTAGTGTTGTGATCTAACCAACAGCGTCCGACACCCGGTAGAAAGTATGGTGCCTTTTTGCAACAGCTTCGCTATCTCTGCGTGGAGCGTGTTGATGGCCACCGGGCTGACAGTGGTCTCGAGCCGAGCGCGGAAGCGCAGCGGGCGACGACAAAACTGTAGCAGATAGCCGTTCTTTATAATGCTTAACATCCACAGGGAAATGCCCGGAAGGGCTTCCCACGCTTCTGAGCGAGCGGCTAGCGGTTGAATGGCTAAAACGCCCTGATTGCTGTACATAGCAGGTTGGACACAGTGTGTGGGCACACTTGAACTGTATGTAGCAACGGGACTTACACTCAGAGATGAGTTTATGGGCCTTGAAGCAGAGCGAGCAGAGGGGGGATGCGCTCACAGGCTCGTGGGCGCGCTTATGTTCTCTGATTCTAGAGCGGGCTGTGCGGGACATGTGGTGCTTGTGTGTAAGAGTGAACACATGCTTGTGGGCACATTTTTTACACGAGAGAAATTTTTGCTCTTTTTGAGATTTCTCTAGGTAGCTGTGAGAACGGCTTTTTGACGCTCGCAAGCGGGCAGGGACACCGGCTTATATATACAAAAAAGTATAATAAAACACTGTAAAACAAGTGTATAATTAAAAAAGAAATACTGCAGTCTTGTTAAGAGAACCTTTTCCTCATAAGTGATTGGTGAGGGCTGTTAAGATATTTAATAGCTCTGCAATATGTACTATTGAGGAAGCGAGAGGTTTTAGTCTTAATAGCTCTTATCCTTCTTCCTGATGGAAGTATGGAAAAGAGGAAGTTAGATGTACAGGGGCTGGACAACTTCCCCCTTCTACGGAAGTCAACCACTAGCTCCTTAGTTTTGGAGACATTTAATTATAAATTATGGTTGGAACACCATTCAATCAATGAGATGACCTCTGTCATATAGGCAACATCATCATACCCAGAAATGTCCCCACTACTGTTGTGTCATCTGCAAATTTAAACATTTTAACAGATTCAGTGTGTAATGTGCAATCATCTGTATATATTGAATATAAAAGAGGTGACAGAACACACCCCTGAGGGGCTCCAGTGTTAATATGCCTAACATTAGAGATGTTATTGCCTATTTTTACAAATTGTGTCTCTGCACCAGAAAGTCCCAGATCCAGTAACATAAAGAATTGTGAACACCGATTTCCTGGAGTTTCAGAAAAAGTTTGTTGGGTAAAATTGTGTTAAAAGCAGAGCTATAATCTATAAAAAAGGATCTTTACGTAATTCCCTGGAGCCTCCAGGTGCTGTAGAATGGAATGAAGACATAGGGATACAGCATCCTCAACAGACCTATTTGCCCTATAGGCAAATTGAAAGGGGTCGAGCCTGACAACGCTAGCCAGATGATTACAAACTATTTGCTCAAAGATTTTCATTATAACAGATGTTAGTGCTACAGGTCGGTAGTCGTTCAGGCAGGTTATATTGTTTTTTTTGGGGCAGGGGAATTATTACCGCAGACTTAAAACATTGGGCAACAGTGCATACCCTCAAGGACCAGTTAAAAATTTCTGTGAGGACTGGAGCTAGTTCATCTGCACAATATTTGATAGTAGCAGAGGATACAAGGTCAGGACCTGCAACTTTCCTGCAGTTCTGCTTCCGTAATAAAAGCCTAACCTCATCCACCTCTATTACAAAAGGAGGGCTGGGGGTATTGATGTTTGTCAATTGTGTGATGTCATCAACATAATTTCTGTCAAAGCGACAGTAAAACTCATTAAGACAATCAGGCAGCCTAGAATCATCACTGACCACTGGCGATGTACTAGTATAGTTGGTAATCTGCCTCAGACCCTCCCATACCCCTCTATTGTCATTAGCCTGTAGTGTACTTTCCAGCTTATGCCTATAGTCAGCCTTAGCCTTATGAACAGCTCCCTCAAAGTCGTATTTAGCCGCCTTATATAGATCTCTGTCACCACTCTTATAAGCATTATGTTTATTTTTCCATAGATGTTTTAACTCTCTGCTAAACCATGGCTTATTATTACTGTACACAGTCACTGACTTTGTAGGCACACATACATTTTCAGCAAAGTTAATATAGGCATTAACCACCTCAGTAAATTCATTAAGATCACAACATGACTCTTTAAAAACAGACCAATCTGTATTATCAACAGTCCTTGAGTGCATCAATTCCTTGAGAAGACCATTGTTTAACAACCTTAGTTTTAGCTTTTACAGATTTTAATTTCTGACGATAAACAAGGATCAGAAGGACAGTGTTATGGTCTGACTGTCCCAAGGGAGCCCAAGCTACTGCATGAAAGGCATTACCAATAGTACAATAACACTGGTCCAATACTTTATCATACCTGGTTGGCACCCGGATCTGCTGTTTAAACCTGGGCAGAGACCGCTTCAAGTTGACGTGGTTAAAGTCCTCTAAAATCAACACTGTAGCGTCCGAGTAAGAGTTTTCGATGCTCATGATATGACCAGAAAGTTGTTGAACTGCCTCAGACTCAGATGCTTGAGGCGGTATACACAGCGACCAGTATGATAGAGGTAAAATCCCTTGGTAGGTAAAACGGTCTGCACTTTATGGTGAGCCTCTCGAGAACTGGGGAGCAGGCCTGTGCGATCACTGTTGTGTCCGTGCACCACCTCTCGTTCACGTAGAAACCTACACCGCCGCCCTTTGTCTTCTGAGAAGCTTCAGTGCGGTCTGCGCGGTGAAAGGTGAAGCCATCCTGGTTAACTGCCGAGTCAGGAATGCCAGCGCCAAGCCAGGTTTCGGTAAAACACAGTATGGAGCAGTCTGCAATAACCCGTCTGCTATTTAGGAGGATGGCGAGCTTATCACAATTGTTGACTAATGAGCGAACGTTAGAGATTAGAATGCTCGGTAGTGGAGATCGATGCCGTTTGAGCCGGACCAGAGCGCCAGCTCTTTTGCCCCATTTCCTGGGCTTCCACGGGGGTTTGTGGTTGGTATGCATTCGCTTACCCCCGGTGTCCGCAGACCCGACAAAAACGTCTTCAGGATAAGAGACCAACTTTAATTGAGTTTGGCATATTTAAAAGAGTTTGGCAACTTTAAAGTTTGGCATATTGTCCCGTATGTGCAGGAGGGCCAGCCTATCATAATTTATCTGGCCAAAGACATAATCCACACGAAGACATAACACCAACAAACATATCGACAGACAGAGCAGCACTATGTCGCCATACGACGGCACCATTTCCAATCCGCTTCCAGCGGAAGCGTATAGCTCGCTGAAGGATGAAAAAATCAACTTATAAGCCTACGAGGGCTCCTTTTATACTCTCTAGCCACGCCTATTCTGGCGGGCTCTGATGCAATGAGAGCGTGTCTGCTTCTCATTGGTTGCGGGCTCAGCCCTGCTCTCCCATAGGCTTAAGCAGTTCTCTGTGAGCGAACCAATGAGCTGCTAGCTAGCCCGCTCATGGTCTGCTGCAAAGGAGCTGCGTTGACAATGGATACAAATTATGGAATCATTTTTTGGCTTCAACTTCTCAGAAAAGATTAATCTTTCCCATAGCGTAAGCTAGCTTACGCAATACGAGAGAACCTCTCGTAAGAGAACTGCCGTACGTACGTTTCCAGCCCCGTTTTGTGCGTACGCACGCACGCTTTATGAATGAGACCTCTGTCCAGTCTGTCAGCGTGTTGTCAGTCTCCAATCTACTCCGTGATGTATTTTTCACTGCGTGAGAACTGGTGTGCGTCTGAGAGCAGCGTAACTGAGGGGGCAGGTCATTGCGAAGGGTCAATTTCAAGCAAACCACTGGCCTTTCACTGAATGGGCTATATGCACGCATAAGTTCCGCATTTGACGCAAGGATGCTCTTCAGTTTCCGGTTGGGGAGATTTAAAGCAGAGGAAAACCGAGGAAAACGGGATTATGACAGAGTCTTCCAAATTTACTGTCCTCCCGTCTTTGAAACAAAACTTTAATACATTTAGATGTAATTTAAATATAGTTATGTTTATTTAATATAATTTAAAAATGAATCATAAACACAATGTGGGGTGTCTGTTCTGTCTGTTTTCTGTTTAATGTTTTTTTTAGCATAACCATAGAGTATGAAATCCAATATAAATTAGCATTGGACTCTACGATCAGCAGAAGTAATCCGCCGATCTAACCCAGCATGCTTAGACCTAACCATCCTGAGCATCCTTAGACCTTCACCGGAAATACCACCATGCATAGAGCCCATACACAGATGCAGAAGAATACAAACAACCTAATTTTCATTTCCGGCGGTTGAGCCTCACAGCACATCCAATTCAAGTCAATGTAATTGGACAAAAACTACAATAAAATCTGTTGGAAAGCATCCATGAGTTTTACGTCTTTGTTAACTAAAGTTGAATGCGTTTTAGGAAGGATTGTTCCAGTACACCTACAGTATCCAAATTTCAATCTTAAGGCCCTTTCAAGCGATGCGTAACGGAAAAGCGAAACGAAAAAGCGAATAGTTCGCGTGAGAATATTTCGCGTCAAAACCATTCACATCAGCGAATTTGCGACGTTCAGAACTTCAACATTCCAAAACATTCGCGCCGATGAAAGCAGACCTGATTTTCATCAGAAAACGTAGGCTACTCTATACTTATTATTATAGCCTATAGGTGAATAAATATAGATTTTATATTAGATGTCTTTTTGAAGTGATGTTAACATGATGCTTTAATAGGCTTAATAAAAAAAAAAAAAATCCCAATCTCTAAATAGCACATTTTCAAATAAGCACATAAGTCCATTAGGAAAGATAAAGATGAATGCGTTCTTACCGGATTCGATCAGTGCATTTTGAATTTATATTGTTTGTCTGATGATCTGGCAGCTTCGATTGGACCTTCTTTTTAATTATGTGCATGTCAGTAACTCGCAGTAACTACTGGCAGGTGGAGCTCACTTTCACCAGTTCACTTTAGGTCCACAGTTGCCTGGTTCCTTGTCCACGCAGCATTCATCAGAGCAAACACTCTCTCCACGAAGAGTTTGTTTGTTTGTGATGGCTCCATTAACGTCTGTGCTGTGCATTTTCTATGTTTTCTTATTACATTTTTTTAAATTGTAGAATTGTTATTTAAAGGACGATTAAATAAAAGGATGCAGACAAAAAAAATGCGGTACAGTGCTATGACTTGCGGGACGTGGCACATAGCTTCTTCATCACTATCATTATCATCCAGTGAAGACAAGCTTTTTATTTTATTTAAAAGCAGAAAAGAAGGTTTGGGGCACCCACTACCGGAGCTAGAAACATATGGCAGAAGGTGAGCTGTCCCATTCATCAGGGGCTACGTTTACATGCAATCAAATAAACACTTTTAGTAAACGTATTGAAGGCTCAAATGGACTGAAAAGCCTTGTAAACACCCGGTTGGGCTCGATACGAACGAACGAGCACAACGTCCCACCAGTCCTTGTTTCAGATATTCATTCACAGACTCGACACACAAGCAATCAGAAGGTCCGTCCGTCATTGCTGCGGTCACGTCACCTTTGTTTCCCTGTATGATTGGCTGAAGCCTTTTCTTTCGCCTCAAAAATCGACATCGAAGCGAAAAAAATAAAAGTCGTTTTTTCGCCGCAGCAGATTCGCGTTCGGTGTGGAAGCACTCATTACACAAACAGCTGATCAAAAAATAAAACCATCGCGCGAATTATTCGCGCGTCAAAATCGCGTTCAGTGTGAAAGGGCCTTTAACCTTGGTATTTTATCAGAAACGATCTTAAAACAGGACTTTAAGTGTAAAATACTGAACTTGTCCTTTAATATCAGCTATTTTATTATTAAAGGGATAGTTCACCCAAAGAGTAATCAATCAGTTGACAGTAGCCATTGATAGTTTTTTTCTTTCTTTTTCTTTTACATACTATGGAAGTCAATAGCTACTGTCAACTGTTTGGTTACCCATATTGTTCAAGTTTCAAGTTTGCTTCTGAGTTTAGCAGAAGAAAGAAACACATAGAGGTGTTGGAACAACTTGAAGAAGATTAAATAATGACAGAATTAAAAATAAATAAATAAAAAAGGCGAAAAAATACGAATAAACAAAAACATTTCCCATAGCAAAACATAACAACTTTGCAAAAGCAAAGAAAATACTGGACAGTGAGTAGAACTAAAAATAAGATAAAATATAGCTGCGAGCAGCGATGGCGGGCCCAAGCCGGAGGCACCGCAACCCCGGTTCCTTTAGTTACCTAAAGGCACCCGGGTGGCGGTGCCGAAGGCTTTGGCCCTTTCATGATTAAATGTTAAAACGGCTTGCCATACTCTGTCATTTCGACTAGTTACAATTATGTTACAGATATCTTAAATGATAATACAAACTATCCAAAGTGTAACGACTAGACAGAAAGACGTTGTTGATATCTACAATGTTAATTCCGGATAGGCAAACTTAGCTTTTAAATGTTAAAAGGGCTTGCCATACAGGGACGTAGGCTCAGAGAGAGGCTCACCATATTCAGACCAAAATATCTGACTTCCTCTTGGTCCGAGCTAATGACTGTATTAGAAAGTTGTACGGCTTGAGGAGTACAATGTATATACCGATTTTTGTAACTGTAGATAAAACTAACAACCCCACTTTTAAGTATATATATGGTGCCTTTAGTGTTATTCTGCACGACGTGCAAAAACTTAACCCCCGCTCTTTTAAGTATATATATATATATATATATATATATATATATATAAAGAGGGTTATTCTGCACGACGTGCAAAAACTTAACCTCCGCATTGACTGTCGAAGAGAAGTGTGCAGAAGAGCTTGCATCAGTGAGGGCTTTGCAAAATATATATACATACAAACACACACACACACACATATAAATGAGGTTAGTGTTTTACAATATTAAGGAAAGCAAATGTATTGAAATATAGCACATTAATTTTAAATTCATTCAGCTTCAATTACCAATTTGTAGTTTACCAATTTATCTTACTTTTATTTAAAGCAAACTATACATTTAAAAGATTAGGGTTATATGCATATTTTGTCATTTAAAAAAATACAAAATTGTTATGCAAAAAGATAAGGACTTGCAGAAAAAATCTACAGTCAGCCACACACACACACACACACACACACACACACACACACACATAAACGCAGACACCAGCAACCCCCCCCCTCCCTCTTCCCCACACAGACACTGATAGAGACAAGATACACATCCAAACTGCAATATCTGACTTTCTTTTGGTTAGGGATGCACCGAAATGAAAATTCTTGGCCGAAACCGAAAACCGAAAAAAAGGAAACCAAGGCCGAAAACCGAAACACCGAAAGAAATTATGCCAATTATTAGTATCATTGCATTTATGGCTATGACTGTGCAAACTTTACTAAAATCAAGGCATTGCAATTGCATAAATTAATATAACATTTTCAAAGAATAAATCAATTACAAATTATGCAAATATATATTTAGCACAATGCACAGTATAAAATAAAATTCAAACTAAAATGTTTAACTTGACCCCACTCATGTGTGCACTAAATAATAATCTACTGGCCTGCAGAAAGGTTTTAAAATGAAATGTTCTCTCAAAAACAAAGCCAACCGCAAACTTCTCATCACTAGCACACAGTTTGCAGGTCTAAATTAGTTACATTTTAAAAAATGTAGCATACAATAGCATAAAAAGCCTTTTTAAATGAACAATGGTCCATGTTTAATACAAATGTACATGAAAGTTAATGAAACATTTTTAGTGAATGTAGAAAATATTTAAGAGAGCATTAATTTAGTTCTATACATGTTCCCATATACATATTTTTTTTTGTAATGTCACAAGTAATAATCTCAGGGTTTACTGGGTTTTACTTTACATGATTATTTTTGTATTGGTGGTGGAATACTAAAAAATAAACATTGTCATGTATTTATCTGTCTTCTTCTCGCCGATTCCTGATGGTTAGAGGACAGTTGCTTGAGTCGTCCCCTGTCGTTTCAAGGAATAGTAACAGTTACAACGGAGAGCGCGTCAAGTATAAACGCCTCGACCGTTTGGAGCGGTGCACGCGCTGTTTGTGGAGACTCGCGCTGCCTTGTTTACTTTCGCCTGCCTCCTCAGCGCGAGTCTAATTTATAATTTTTAATTGTTTCCTGCTCCAAACAATGCGTGCCGCCATGACGACGACTCCGGTTCCGAGCGGGTCAAGAGCGGTGCGCGCGCTGTCTGTGGAGACTCGCGCTGCGGAGGCAGGCGAAAGTATAAACAAGGCAGCGCGAGTCTCCACAGACAGCGCGCGCACCGCTCTTGACCCGCTCGGAACCGGAGTGGTCGTCATGGCGGCACGCATTGTTTATAGGTGGATAAACAAGGTTTCCGTCTCATCGCGGGTTCAGATACACTGAAATACGTCCACACCACAGACATGTTGCTTCAGACAAGCACGTGCAGGTCGCGGTTTCTGTTTGCGTCATCACAACATTTCGGCCGTATTATTTCGGTGATAAAAGTCTTTCGGCCGAAAACCGAAAATGCACTTTTGGGCCATTTTCGGCCGAAAATTTTCGGCGGCCGAATATTCGGTGCATCCCTACTTTTGGTCTGAGCTTCTTACTGTTAATTAGAAAGTTGATCGGCTTGACAAGAACAATATACGTGGCATGTTTTGTAACAGTAGGTAAAACGAGCAAAGTTAACACATTTTATGTGTCCTTTTTTAGTCATAAAATTATTTTCCTCGCCACGGCCAAACCGTTCGAGATATCAAAAATCCGTCCGGAATTGAGCATCCTCAATGTCTTGACTTCATGCACACCGAGTATGGTGGTGATTGGTAAACACATGCGTTGTAATTTGATGTATTTCTCCTAGGAGATTTATTCAAACAACACATAATTCCCAACTTCCATTTGAACTGTCTTAAAACTTAGAGCAGAGATGGGCGCAGGTCACGCAAGTCTCAAGTAAGTCTCAAGTCTTAACCGTCAAGTCTCAAGTAAGTCCCAAGTATTTTTTTTTTTTGGGGGGGGGGGCAAGTCAAGTCAAGTCACAGGCTATGTCAAGTCAAGTCAAGTCTTGTAGTAGGTTAAGTCAAGTGCAAGTCAAGTCACCTTATTATTTTAATTTTACATGCAGAATCTGATCTTAATAAAATGAAAAGACAAGATAAGTATTTGCCAGTAAATTACAATAATTTGCATTGTAAATACTCATGTTCAGTAAAATACACCATGGAATCAAACAAAATTGTAACTTCATAAAATTATTTATTTTTCACTTCTGCCAACAGTGTGTTTGAAATGTTTTAAATTTTCAACATTGAGTCCATAAAACAAATAACAGCTTAACATCCTACAGACTCTCTGAACACCTTCCTCTCTCTCAAACACAGTTTACAAACAATATTAAACTTTGTTACATTTCTCTCTCTCTCTCTCTCTCTCTCTCTCTCTCTCTCTCTCTCTCTCTCTCTCTCTCTCTCTCTCTCTCTCTCTCTCTCTCACACACACAGTGGCGGTTCTAGACCATTTCAACTGGGGGGGCCAAGCTGGGGCCAGTTGTACTGTTAGAGGGGCCAGTTACATTTAGACCTTATCATTTTCTGCACTGCACTGAATGCATAAATAAGCAAAATACCATGTTTATAATTATCCAACAATTTGCATTTCCATTATATTTTTACATTTGCATTACATATATCAGTCTGTATTTGAATTTCCATTTTATTTTTTTACATTGAATATATATGTATATATATATATATATATATATAATTTTTTACAAATTAATCTACGATTTTTGTGGGTTTTTTTTTTTTTTTTTTGCAAAAAGATCAGCAAATTATCCTCTAAACTGGCCTTTTTAGGGGGCTTTCCTCTCAGGGTGAATGAGCTTTTTTATAATTGTTTTTTTCCTGACATCTTTGAAAGACAGAAGCAATAATTAATGCATCCTTGGCCAGGATATAATTATAAAATATGACATGATTTTAAAAGTGACCTATAAAATCGACTATGCAATACACTTTAATTTATCTAGTGCTAATAAAATTATTAAGCCTATTTGGAGAGAGAGATGTTTTAAAATCGACTATGCATTACACTTTAATTTATCTAGTGCTAATAAAATTTTTAAGCCTATTTGGAGAGAGAGATGTTTATAATGTGACAATATGTCAGTCATCGTGATTCGTGTAATAAGATGACTAGGCCTAGACTACTTGTTCTGAGCAGGTGTTGTCAGTGAACAGGCTGTAAAACTGTTGTCTAAGTTACAGACTGATACTAATTAAATGGGAAACGAATCGATTACCTAACGTAACCTCGGTTCTCTCTAGATGAGGGAACGAGCATTGCGTAAGCTAGCTTACGCTACGGGAAAGATTCATCTTACATCAGTCAAGTTGTCATAGTTTTTGTCAAACAAGTTGTGAATTTGTTGTAACATTAAAACAGGAGATCATGACTTACTCCGTGCTCCAAGTGATGTTCGGAGCTCCAGTGATTAGTTTCATCTGTGGGACGGGTGAAGAAACTTTCGGAAGATGTTGTAACAGAATCATATGAACAATTCCAGGATATGCTTTTTTTCATTGGTTGTTGCGTTAAATTTTACCCAGATACAATAGTGCCCTTTTCTGATTGGCTATTAAGTAGCACTTCTCTTTTTTTGATTGGCTGATGCGTAGCAGGGTCGACTGCTGAACTCCAGGCGAGACGCGCTTGATTCTCACGTGAGAGCGGCGCGGCCAGAGAAATTGCGTATATTAAATATATTATTAAGTTTTTCCGCATGAGAAATACAATGTGTGACGGGAGTGTGAGACAAAAGACTGAAACGAGTGACTGTCATGCTCAATGCGTGACACACTATAAAAAAAATATTTCACACTGACTCCACATTTAGGGGGGCCACAAGGGGGTCCAAGCTTGTTGTCGCAGGGGCACTGGCCCCCCCAGGCCCCCGCCTAGAACCGCCACTGCTCACACACACACACACACACACACACACACTTTCTCTCTCTCTCAAGAAGCAAAAACATGACTGCTAAAGGTTGTATCAGCGATGGCGGGGTAACATCACTTAACATCACGAGTGATATTCCCTTAGGCCACGCCCCCTTGTCTCCCCAAAGTATTATAAGCAATCATGCGCATCCCGTGTGCAGAATGATGCACTTGAAGCAACACCAAGTCACAGCACGCAACGCTTCACATTGAAAAGAACATAGCGAAGGGATGGTATCTATAATCTATGCTTAGTAGGGCTGCACGATTTGGGAAAATGTCATATTGCCATTATTGAGCCAATATTGCAATTGCGATTTGCGACTCCGATATAATAAAATGGTTTCATGAGTCCAACTTGCTTGGTTCTAAAGTAAAATGCACACACAGATTAATGTTTATTTCTCAACTCAAACTAAAAACAACAACAACAATAAATGATTGATAACACCTATAATGATCAATAAACCATCAACCAAACCAACATTACAGTGATTCCATCAATTGAAAGCCATCAACTTTTAAAAAAATTATTAGGCTTAAAAAAAATATATAACAGCTTTTAAATTAAGTGAACTTCAAACAATCCCCACATAAACCCATAATAAAAAACATATTTACCTGTGCCCTTCCTGTCTTAACAGGTACAGAAATTGAATAAAGTTATCAAACAGTCTGCGCTGCCTGAATCATAAATTATATATATAATAATCCTTATTAAAGCTACAAAAGTTCTTTACTCAAGATCAGTGAGTAATTTTCTAATTTCCCTTTGTTCTTTTAACTTTACTGAAAGAACGCTTTATTCGCTGCTGGCCCTTTAAGAGCACCCGTTGCCGAGACGCGGATCTCACACGCGCCTCATAGCACAACTCTTTTCATCCATAGACTTTTCTTATGTTATGAAGATACTAGACAAAACCACATTTTGGCATAATTGTGTGTGCTATTGTTCGTTCAAGCTCGAAAGAGAACTGTTTATTCTGGGCTGGCACACGGTCAGTGCATGCGCATTATGCGAGTCTCATCTATTCTAATCTAGGGCACTCACAGGCAGCTTTTCACTTCTTGTCGTGCAAAATGCGAAAAGGCATTTGAACCAATAAGAGGGGGATCTTGTAACACTAGTCAAAGGATGACAAAAAAGAAGAGATGCTGCGCTAATAGCCCTACTTTGTTTATTTCATATAAAATCGCGGCATTTTGCGTTATATAATTGCATAGGTTTGAGATCGCTATTACGACTGCGATATAATTAATCGTGCAGCACTAATGCTTAGTGTATTCTAAAGGGCAATAAACTCCACTCCAGCAAGATAGTCATTTTATGCAAATCATAGACCTTTATGCCTTATCTACAAATAAAGTATAATATTGGGAACATTGATCTTGAAGAGAGTGTCGTCGTGTTACTGTCGCAACCGAACGCGACGCGCTAATGCTGATGCATGGAGAATGACTGAGGCGAGATGACTTTCCGTTAACTTTAACTTAGAGACTAAAATATTAATTTTACCACACATTAAGCTATTGAATGACTTTAGAAGTCTTGGAATATAGTGTGAAAACTTGATTGTGCTTTACAGTTTTTTATGCCTTTAGTGGGGCTTAACAAAATAACACAATATGCAGAATGTCGGACGTCACTTATAGGCTAAACTGTTTTTATAGATAAAACTATTTACATTCGGCAGTCATGAAAACAAATCTCAGATAACGGTTGACTAGGTAACAATGTGTAATTTTGCGCCGGAGTTCTCCTTTAACTTACATTAGCTAGCTAACTACGAACGAGCTAACCAGATAACATTAACAAATTGACAAGCACTTACTGGGCAGAATGGCTCTTCAAATGACGGACGAAATTGGAGGTTGTCATCTGACTGTCCGCGATCTTAACGTTGCATGTCTTGCAAAGCGCTGTTCTTTTGCCATCTTGTTGTAAGAAATTCTTGAATCCAAAAGCGACGACGACCCTCGTTATCCCTCCGGCTGACATGTTGATGTGATCTGATGTAAGTGGGCGTGGTGTGCGCGTAAGGTATGAGAAGGCATGACTGATGATCTCTGATCCAGTCATGACAGCGCTATTCTCAGCCTGCGCTCCAGCTGGATCAACTTTATTTTTTTTTACATAATTTATATATTTTATATTCAAACTGAAAACATGATGTGATTAACACTCAAGTCATATTATTACATGCAAGTGTGTTTGATTTATGGACCAAATTTTCAGATCAAGTTTATGGACCAAGTTAATTTAATTAATAAACTAATTATATAAAACTATTAATGCACTACAATTAAACTGGTTATATGCCTTTACTTATAAAAATAAAAAACTTATTTAAAAAAATACCAGGCTTAAGGCATTTATTTTTTATGCAGGCCATACACACAGGAGTGAAATGGTTAAGACCCCTCCCCCTACAAACACACACACATACACAGACAGGCAAAGACAGCAGGCTCAGATTGAGCAAGACCACATTCAAACAAACATATCTGACTTTCTGTGGGTCCTAGCTAATGAGTGTCAATTAGAAAGTTGTCCGGCTCGAGGAGTACAATATACATACCGATTTTTGTAACTGTAGATAAAACTAACAACCCCACTTTTGTCAAAAGGTGGCGCTACTGAGCCCTCACCACGCCCGTTTCTGAAACTTTGCACGTGTCTACTGGCTAATAAATGTGATGTGTCTGTCGAGTTTCATGCAATTTCAAGCATGCTAAGGGTCTCAAAAGCATCCTAAAAGAATGGTAACGTTTGATGCGTCGCCACGGCAACAGTTTCAAAGATATCAAGAATCCATTCACAGGTCTACATCTGCCGTATGTTTACATTATACAGATGACGTTTGAAGCAAATCGGGTAAAAATAAAAGGGTGATATCAAAGCATTTTGAAAGTGACACACTTCCTGCTGCCAGTTGGTGGCGCTATAACTTTGACTCACAATAGTCACATCCATGTGATCGTCCTCTTACAGCGAACACACTGCTGAAGTTTCATCAAGATCAGTTAATGTATGCTGAAGTTATAACACACTTCCTGGTTCACGTTTCTCGCCATGATTTCGTTTCCTCGCCACGGCCAAACCGTTCGAGATATCAAAAATCCCCTCGCAAACTTTCATCCTCAATGTCTTGACTTCATGCTGACCGAGTTTTGTCGAATTTGGATCAAAGCTCTAGGAGGAGTATTTAACATTCCATTGCGAGCGTTTTACAAACAAACCTCAATAGCCGACTTCCTGTTGGGCTGGGGTAAAAAGTAAAAGCGCGAGGTATAGATGAAACTATGAGATCAACATGTGCACAGAGTTTCATATTATTACATACAAACGTGTTTGAGTTATGGACCAAGTGTTCGGACCCCGTTCCAGGGGGCGCTGACGAGCCGCCCTGCCACGCCCGGGTACCAGCTTCAGCCCGGCTCTGATGGCCGCGGGTTCTGACCCATGTGCAAAGTTTCAAGAGTTTTCGAGCACGTTAAGGGCCCCAAAAATGCCCAAAAGGTTACAAAATAATAAATATAGCTGCGAGCAGCGATTGCGGGCCCAAGCCGGTGGCACCGCAACCCCGATGCCTTTAGTTACCCAAAGGCACCGGGATGGTGGTACCGCCGGCTTTGGCCCTTTATCGCTGCTCACAGCTATATTTATATTTAATATAAAGCCGGTGGCACCGCCACCTTGGTGCCTTTAGGGTTATTCTGTACGACGTGTAAAAACGTAACCCCCGCTTTGACTATCAAAAAGAAGTGTATTGTAGAGCTTGCATCAATGCGGACTCGATGCGCTGTGCGCTGTAACTCCATGTGGCTTTAAGCGCATCATTCTCCACTCGGGATGCGCATAAGCGTTTTGTGCCACACTGTACTGAGCCTTTCATATCATAATGCAGTGACGCAATGACAGATTATTAATTGCCTTTCTTGTTCTGTTCCATCTATTATATGTTGATAATAGATAGGACAGAGCACTAAAAACCTCAAACAAAGCACTAAAAACTTAAGCTGTTTGCTGTGTAGTCTGAGAATGAGCTGTTTGATTTGCACCCTCTTCCTCTTCACTGTCCTCCATAAAAACCAGCTATCCAGGTCCATGTTGTTCTAGAAAGTTTGTATGTTGCTGCCTCAATTAACATCTCTGCTATACATTTAAAACATGGCTATATCTAAAATAATTTATCTTTTTGATTTTTGTTATCTTGTTTTTCATGAATATTTTACAACAATACAAAGAGCAATGTGTATTTTCCATTAATATAGTTTGTAATGGCTTTTTTTGTCATAGATTATAATCATATATTTTTTGGATTTGTTATTTATCTTTATAATGAAGTTGTCTGTATTAAGTAGATTGTGTTTAACACACACAAGAGTGATTTATTAGTTCAACACATAGTTATAGAAATTCTACTTTATCTAAAAAAAACCCTGCACTTTATACACACACACACACACACACACACACACACACACACACACACATAAATACATGTAAATAAAAATAAAAAAAAAAACATCAAATGTGTTTTTAGTCAGAGTATTATTTTATACAGAAACAAATATTTGTAATTCAGATAAGAATGAAGTTAGTGTTTTAAAATCTTAAGGAAAACAAATATATTGAAATATAGCACATGAATTTTAAATTCATTCAACTTCAATTACAAATACAATCTTACTTTTATTTAAAGCAAACTATACATTTAAAAGATGGGGGTTATATGCCTATTTTGTCATTTAAAAATATTGTTATGCAAAATTGTTATGCAAAAAGACAAGGACTTAGAGACAAGGACTTGTAGGAAAAATCGCAGCCAGCCACACACACACACACATAAACACAGACAACAGCCCTCCCCTCCCCACACAGACACACACACCCACACACACACACACAGAGAGAGAGAGAGAGAGAGAGAGAGAGAGAGAGAGAATCGCAGGGGAAATAAATCCATTCAAACTACAATATCTGACTTTCTGTTGCTCAGAGCGAATGACTTTAAATTGGAAAGTTGATCGGCTTGACGAGAACAATATACGTGGTAAGTTTTGTAACTGTAGGTAAATTGAGCAAAGTTATAACACACTTTATGTGTCCTTTTTTAGTCATAAAATTCATTTCCTCGCCACGGCCAGACCGTTCGAGATATCAAAAATCCGTCCGGAATTGAGCATCCTCAATGTCTTGACTTCATGCACACCGAGTTTGGTTGTGATTGGTAAACACATGCATTGTGATTTGATGTATTTCTCCTAGGACAATTATTCAAACAACCCATAATTCATAATTCATAAATAACTTCCATTTGAACTGTCATAAAACTTAGAGCACGAAAGTTGTTTGGCCTGATGTGATCTTTAATTGTACCGAGTTTCATATTAATTCATGCAAGTGTGTTTGATTTATGGACAAATTTTCGAATCCCAGTCCAGGGGGCGCTGTCGAGCCGCCCTGCCACGCCCGGTTACCAGCTTCAGCCCGGCCCTGATGGCCATGGGTTCTGACCCGTGTGCAAAGTTTCAAGAGTTTTAGAGGATGTTAAGGCCCCCGAAAATGCCAGAGAAGTTGCACACAGCAAATAAAGGGTTAAAATTAACCTGACAGGCGCCCCTCCTCTCACTCACACAGAGAGACACTGAGAGACTGGCAAAATTCTGAGATTTTCTCTACATTCAAACAAACATATCTGACTTTCTGTGGGTCCTAGCTAATGAGTGTCAATTAGAAAGTTGTCCGGCTCGAGGAGTACAATATACATACTGATTTTTGTAACTGTAGATAAAACTAACAACCCCACTTTTGTCAAAAGGTGGCGCTACTGAGCCCTCACCACACCCGTTTCTGAAACGTTGCACATGTCTACTGGCTAATAAATGTGATGTGTCTGTCGAGTTTCATGCAATTTGAAGCATGCTAAGAGTCTCAAAAGCATCCTAAAAGAATGGTAAAGTTTGATGCGTTGCCACGGCAACAGTTTCAAAGATATCAAGAATCCATTTACAGGTCTTCATCTGCCATGTATTTGCATTATACAGATGAAGTTTGAAGCAAATCGAGTTAAAATTAGAGGGTGATTTCAAAGCATTTTGAAAATGACACACTTCCTGCTGCCAGTTGGTGGCGCTATAACTTTGACTCACAATAGTCACATCCATGTGATCGTCCTCTTACAGCGAACACACTGCTGAAGTTTCATCAAGATCGGTTGATGTGTGCTGAAGTTATGATACACTTCCTGTTTCACGTTTCTCGCCATAATTTTGTTTCCTCGCCACGGCCAAACCGTTCGAGATTTAAAAAATCCCCTCGCAAACTTTCATCCTCAATGTCTTGACTTCACGCTGACCGAGTTTCGTCGAATTTGGATCAAAGCTCTAGGACGAGTATTAAAAATTCCATTGCGAGTGTTTTACGAACAACCCTCAATAGCCGACTTCCTGTTGGGCTGGGGTAAAAAGTAAAAGCACGAGGTATAGATGAAACGATGAGATCAACATGTGTACCGAGTTTCATATTATTACATGCAAGCGTGTTTGATTTATGGACCAAGTGTTCGGACCCCGTTCCAGGGGGCGCTGTCTAGCTCCCCTGCCACGCCCGGGTACCATCTTCAGCCCGGCCCTGATGGCCGCGGGTTCTGACCCGTGTGCAAAGTTTCAAGAGTTTTTGAGCATGTTAAGGGCCCCAAAAGTGCCCGAATAGTCGTATAAATAATAATAATAATAATAAATATAGCTGCGAGCAGCGATGGCGGGCCCAAGCCGGTGGCACCGCAACCCCGGTTCCTTTAGTTACCTAAAGGCACCCGGGTGGCGGTGCCGAAGGCTTTGGCCCTTTCATGATTAAATGTTAAAACGGCTTGCCATACTCTGTCATTTCGACTAGTCACAATTATGTTACAGATATCTTAAATGATAATACAAACTATCCAAAGTGTAACGACTAGACAGAAAGACGTTGTTGATATCTACAATGTTAATTCCGGACAGGCAAACTTAGCTTTTAAATGTTAAAAGGGCTTGCCATACAGGGACGTAGGCTCAGAGAGAGGCTCACCATATTCAGACCAAAATATCTGACTTCCTCTTGGTCCGAGCTAATGACTATGTATTAGAAAGTTGTACGGCTTGAGGAGTACAATGTATATACCGATTTTTGTAACTGTAGATAAAACTAACAACCCCACTTTTAAGTATATATATGGTGCCTTTAGTGTTATTCTGCACGACGTGCAAAAACTTAACCCCCGCTTTTTTAAGTATATATATATATATATATATATATATATATATATATATATATAAAGAGGGTTATTCTGCACGACGTGCAAAAACTTAACCTCCGCATTGACTGTCGAAGAGAAGTGTGCAGAAGAGCTTGCATCAGTGAGGGCTTTGCAAAATATACATACAAACACACACACACACACATATAAATGAGGTTAGTGTTTTACAATATTAAGGAAAGCAAATGTATTGAAATATAGCACATTAATTTTAAATTCATTCAGCTTCAATTACCAATTTGTAGTTTACCAATTTATCTTACTTTTATTTAAAGCAAACTATACATTTAAAAGATTAGGGTTATATGCATATTTTGTCATTTAAAAAAATACAAAATTGTTATGCAAAAAGATAAGGACTTGCAGAAAAAATCTACAGTCAGCCACACACACACACACACACACACACACACACACACACACACACACACACACACACACACACACACACACACATAACGCAGACACCAGCAACCCCCCCCTCCCTCTTCCCCACACAGACACTGATAGAGACAAGATACACATCCAAACTGCAATATCTGACTTTCTTTTGGTCTGAGCTTCTTACTGTTAATTAGAAAGTTGATCGGCTTGACAAGAACAATATACGTGGCATGTTTTGTAACTGTAGGTAAAACGAGCAAAGTTAACACATTTTATGTGTCCTTTTTTAGTCATAAAATTATTTTCCTCGCCACGACCAAACCGTTCGAGATATCAAAAATCCGTCCGGAATTGAGCATCCTCAATGTCTTGACTTCATGCACACCGAGTATGGTGGTGATTGGTAAACACATGCGTTGTAATTTGATGTATTTCTAGGAGATTTATTCAAACAACACATAATTCCCAACTTCCATTTGAACTGTCTTAAAACTTAGAGCAGAGATGGGCGCAGGTCACGCAAGTCTCAAGTAAGTCTCAAGTCTTAACCGTCAAGTCTCAAGTAAGTCCCAAGTATTTTTTTTGGGGGGGGGGGGGCAAGTCAAGTCAAGTCACAGGCTATGTCAAGTCAAGTCAAGTCTTGTAGAGGTTAAGTCAAGTGCAAGTCAAGTCACCTTATTATTTTAATTTTACATGCATAATCTGATCTTAATAAAATGAAAAGACAAGATAAGTATTTGCCAGTAAATTACAATAATTTGCATTGTAAATACTCATGTTCAGTAAAATACACCATGGAATCAAACAAAATTGTAACTTCATAAAATTATTTATTTTTTCACTTCTGCCAACAGTGTGTTTGAAATGTTTTAAATTTTCAACATTGAGTCCATAAAACAAATAACAGCTTAACATCCTAACAGACTCTCTGAACACTTCCTCTCTCTCAAACACAGTTTACAAACAATATTAAACTTTGTTACATTTCTCCTTCTCTCTCTCTCTCTCTCTCTCTCTCTCTCTCTCTCTCTCTCTCTCTCTCTCTCTCTCTCTCTCTCTCTCACACACAGTGGCGGTTCTAGACCATTTCAACTGGGGGGGCCAAGCTGGGGCCAGTGTACTGTTAGAGGGGCCAGTTACATTTAGACCTTATCATTTTCTGCACTGCACTGAATGCATAATAAGCAAAATACCATGTTTTTAATTATCCAACAATTTGGCATTTCCATTATATTTTTACATTTGCATTACATATATCAGTGT
>NW_024121455.1:6089043-6198097 GCF_016745375.1 Pimephales promelas
TTTCTTCATTCGAAAATATAGACCTTTAGACCTTTATCTTAAAGATCCAGTATAATAGGATTAACATTGAATCATCTTGAAGATCGTTTCATCATTGACTGTAACCGAATGCGACGTGCTGTTTGAATGCTGAATGGAGAATGACTGACAGGCGCAGAGAGGGAAAAGTTTACATGTTCTTGAATTTTAATGACTTAAATATAATTTCTATATCACATAATAGCTTCAGAACACTTATAATACAGTACACAAAAACTTTATGGTACTTTAGAAAGTTTTTGTGCCTTTGTGCCTTACATAGAATAGTATATGCACAAAATAGAATTTGAATCAGCCTCGTCAAAGATGGCAGTGTCAGAGCCGATAACGATCCTGATTATCTAATCGGCGCACTTCTTTTCAACAGTCAAATTGAAATTGAAATTGCTTGAAACTCAACAGATACATCACATTTATTAGCCAGTAGACATGTGCAAAGTTTCAGAAACGGGAATGGTGCAAGGACTAAATAGCGCCACCTTTTGACAAAAGTGGGGTTGTTAGTTTTATCTACAGTTACAAAAATCGGTATATACATTGTACTCCTCAAGCCGGACAACTTTCTAATACATAGTCATTAGCTCGGACCAAGAGGAAGAGAGATTTTTTTGTTTGAATATGGTGAGCCTCTCTCTGAGCCTACGTCCCTGTATGGCAAGCCCTTTCAACATTTAAAAGCTAAGTTTGCCTATCCGGAATTAACATTGTAGATATCAACAACATCTTTCTGTCTATTCGTAATTACATTTTGGATAGTTTGTATTATCATTTAAGATATCTGTAACATAATTGTGACTAGTCAAAATGACTATGATGAGATGAGTATGGCAAGCCGTTTTAACAATTAATCATAAAAGGGCCAAAGCCTTCGGCACCGCCACCCGGGTGCCTTTAGGTAACTAAAGGAACCGGGGTTGCGGTGCCACCGGCTTGGGCCCGCCATCGCTGCTCGCAGCTATATTTATTATTATTATTATTATTTATACGACTATTTGGGCACTTTTGGGGCCCTTAACATGCTCAAAAACTCTTAAAACTTTGCACACGGGTCAGAATCCGCGGCCATCAGGGCCGGGCTGAAGATGGTACCCGGGCGTGGCAGGGGGGCTAGACAGCGCCCCCTGGAACGGGGTCCGAAAACTTGGTCCATAAATCAAACACGCTTGCATGTAATATGAAACTCGGTGCACATATAGATCTCATCGTTCATATATACCTCAAACTATTACTTTTTACCCCAGCCCAACAGGAAGTCGGTTATTTAGGGTTGTTCATAAAACACTCGCAATGGAATTTGAAGTACTCCTCCTAGAGAATTCAAACACACGGCACGAAACTCGGTCAGCATGAAGTCAAGGCATTGAGGATGAAAGTTTGCGAGGGGATTTTTGATATCTCGAACGGTTTGGCCGTGGCGAGGAAACGAAATTATGGCGAGAATCGTGAAACAGGAAGTGTGTCAGAACTTCAGCATACATTAACTGATCTTAATGAAACTTCAGCAGTTTGTTTGCTGTAAGAGGACGATCACATGGATGTGAATATTGTGAGTCAAAGTTATAGCGCCACCAACTGGCAGCAGGAAGTGTGTCACTTTCAAAATGCTTTGAAATCACCCTCTTATTTTTACCCGATTTGCTTCAAACTTAATCTGTATAATGTAAATACATAGCAGATGAAGACCTGTGAATGGATTCTTGATATCTTTGATACTGTTGCCGTGGCAACGCATCAAACTTTAAAATTCTTTTTTTTTGATGATTTTGAGACTCTTAGCGGCTTTTGGGGCCCTTAACGGGTTTGAAAACTCTTGAAACTTTGCACACAGGTCAGATCCCACAGCCATCAGAGCCGGGCTGAAGATGGTACCTGGGTGTGGCAGGGGGGCTAGACAGCGCCCCCTGGAACGGGGTCCGAACACTTGGTCCATAAATCAAACACGCTTGAATGTAATAATATGAAACTCGGTACACATGTTGATCTCATCGTTTCATCTATACCTCACACTCTTACTTTTTTACCCCAGCCCAACAGGAAGTCGGCTATTGAGGTTTGTTTGTAAAACGCTCGCAATGGAATGTGCAATACTCCTCCTAGAGAATTCAAACACACGGCAGGAAACTCGGTCAGCATGAAGTCAAGGCATTGAGGATGAAAGTTTGCGAGGGGATTTTTGATATCTCGAACGGTTTGGCCGTGGCGAGGAAACGAAATTATGGCGAGAAACGTGAAACAGGAAGTGTGTTATAACTTCAGCATACATTAACTGATCTTGATGCAACTTCAGCAGTGTGTTCGCTGTAAGAGGACGATCACATGGATGTGACTATTGTGAGTCAAAGTTATAGCGCCACCAACTGGCAGCAGGAAGTGTGTCACTTTCAAAATGCTTTGAAATCACCCTTTTATTTTTACCCGATTTGCTTCAAACTTAATCTGTATAATGTAAATATACGGCAGATGTAGACCTGTGAATGGATTCTTGATATCTTTTAAACTGTTGCCGTGGCAACGCATCAAACTTTACCGTTCTTTTAGGATGCTTTTGAGACCCTTAGCATGCTTAAAATCGCATGAAACTCGACAGACACATCACATTTATTAGCCAGTAGACATGTGCAAAGTTTCAGAAACGGGCGTGGTGAGGGCTCAGTAGCACCACCTTTTGACAAAAGTGGGGTTGTTAATTTCAACTAGAGTTACAAAAATCGGTATGTATATTGTACTCCTCTAGCCGGACAACTTTCTAATTGACACTCATTAGCTAGGACCCACAGAAAGTCAGATATCTTTGTTTGAATGTAGAGAAAATCTTAGAATTTTGCCAGTCTCTCAGTGTCTCTCTGTGTGAGTGAGAGGAGGGGCGCCTGTCAGGTTAATTTTAACCCTTTATTTGCTGTGTGCGACTTCTCTGGCATTTTCGGGGGCCTTAACATCCTCTAAAACTCTTGAAACTTTGCACACGGGTCAGAACCCATGGCCATCAGGGCCGGGCTGAAGCTGGTCATCGGGCGTGGCAGGGCGGCTCGACAGCGCCCCCTGGACTGGGATTCGAACATTTGTCCAAAAATCAAACACACTTGCGTGAATTAATATGAAACTCGGTACAATTATAGATCACATCAGGCCAAACAACTTTCGTGCTCTAAGTTTTACGACAATTAAAATGGAAGTTGAGAATTATGGGTTGTTTGAATAGTTGTCCTAGGAGAAATACATCAAATTACAACGCATGTGTTTACCAATCACAACCAAACTCGGTGTGCAAGAAGTCAAGACATTGAGGATAAAAGTTTGTGAGGGGATTTTTGATATCTCAAACGGTTTGGCCGTGGCGAGGAAACGAAATTATGGCGAGAAACGTGAAACAGGAAGTGTGTTATAACTTCAGCATACATTAACATATCTTGATGAAACTTCATCAGTGTGTTCGCTGTAAGAGGACGATCACATGGATGTGACTATTTCGAGTCAAAGTTATAGCGCCACCAACTGGCAGCAGGAAGTGTGTCACTTTCAAAATGCTTTGAAATCAACCTCTTATTTTTACCCGATTTGCTTCAAACTTCATCTGTATAATGTAAATACATGGCAGATGAAGACCTGTGAATGGATTCTTGATATCTTTGATACTGTTGCCGTGGCAACGCATCAAACTTTAAAATTCTTTTTTTTTTGATGATTTTGAGACTCTTAATGGCTTTTGAGGCCCTTAACGGGTTTGAAAACTCTTGAAACTTTGCACACAGGTCATATCCCACAGCCATCAGGCCCGGGCTGAAGATGGTACCTAGGCGTGGCAGGGGGGCTAGACAGCGCCCCCTGGAACGGGGTCCGAAAACTTGGTCCATAAATCAAACATGCTTGCATGTAATAATATGAATGAAAAACTTCATCTGTATAATGTAAACAGATGAAAAACTTCATCTGTATAATGATGAAAAACAGATGAAAAACTTCATCTGTATAATGTAAACATACGGTAGATGTAGACCTGTGAATGGATTCTTGATATCTTTTAAACTGTTGCCGTGGCAAAGCTTCAAACTTTGAAATTATTTTAGGATGCTTTTGAGACTCTTAGCATGCTTGAAATTGCATGAAACTCAACAGACACATCACATTTATTAGCCAGTAGACATGTGCAAAGTTTCAGAAACGGGCATGGTGCAGGGACTAAATAGCGCCACCTTTTGACAAAAGTGGGGTTGTTATTTTTATCTACAGTTACAAAAATCGTTATATACATTGTACTCCTCAAGCCAGACAACTTTCTAATTCATAGTCATTAGCTCAGACCAAGAAGAAGTCAGATATTTTGGTTTGAATATGGTGAGACTCTCTCTGAGCCTACGTCCGTGTGTGGCAGGCCCTTTTAACATTTAAAAGCTAAGTTTGCCTATCCGGAAATTAACATTGTAGATATCAACAATGTCTTTCTGTCTAGTCGTAATTACATTTTGGATAGTTTGTATTATCATTTAAGATATCTGTAACATAATTGTGACTAGTCAAAATGACAGACTATGGCAAGCCGATTTAATATTTAATCATGAAAGGGCCAAAGCCTTCGGCACCGCCACCCCGGTGCCTTTAGGTAACTAAAGGAGCCGGGGTTGCGGTGCCACCGGCTTGGGCCCGCCATCGCTGCTCGCAGCTATATTTATTATTATTATTTATACAACTATTCGGGCTTTTTTGGGGCCCTTAACATGCTCGAAAACTCTTGAAACTTTGCACACGGGTCAGAACCTGCGGCCATCAGGGCCGGGCTGAAGATGGTACCCGGGCATGGCAGGGGGGCTAGACAGCGCCCCCTGGAACGGGGTCCGAAAACTTGGTCCATAACTCAAACACGCTTGTATTTAATAATATGAAACTCGGTACACATGTTGATCTCATCGTTCATATATACCTCATACTATTACTTTTTACCCCAGCCCAACAGGAAGTCGGTTATTTAGGGTTGTTCATTAAACACTCGCAATGGAATTTGAAGTACTCCTCCTAGAGAATTCAAACACACGGCACGAAACTCGGTCAGCATGAAGTCAAGGCATTGAGGATGAAAGTTTGCGAGGGGATTTTTGATATCTCGAATGGTTTGGCTGTGGCGAGGAAATGAAATTATGGCGAGAAACGTGAAACAGGAAGTGTGTCATAACTTCAGCATACATTAACTGATCTTGATGAAACATCAGCAGTGTGTTCGCTGTAAGAGGACGATCACATGGATGTGACTATTGTGAGTCAAAGTTATAGCGCCACCAACTGGTAGCAGGAAGTGTGTCACTTTCAAAATGCTTTGAACTCACGCATTTATTTTGACCCAATTTGCCTCAAACTTCATCTGTATAATGTAAATACATAGCAGATGAAGACCTGTGAATGGATTCTTGATATCTTTGAAACTGTTGCCGTGGCAACGCATCAAACTTTACCATTCTTTTAGGATGCTTTTAAGACCCTTAGCATGCTTCAAATTGCATGAAACTCGACAGACACATCACATTTATTAGCCAGTAGACATGTGCAAAGTTTCAGAAACGGGCGTGGTGAGGGCTCAGTAGCGCCACCTTTTGACAAAAGTGGGGTTGTTAGTTTTATCTATAGTTAAAAAAATCGGTATGTATATTGTACTCCTCGAGCCGGACAACTTTCTAATTGACACTCATTAGCTAGGACCTACAGAAAATCAGATATTTTTGTTTGAATGTAGAGAAAATCTCAGAATTTTGCCAGTCTCTCAGTGTCTCTCTGTGTGAGTGAGAGGAGGGGCGCCTGTCAGGTTAATTTTAACCCTTTATTTGCTGTGTGCGACTTCTCTGGCATTTTCGGGGGCCTTAACATCCTCTAAAACTCTTGAAACTTTGCACACGGGTCAGAACCCATGGCCATCAGGGCCGGGCTGAAGCTGGTAATCGGACGTTGCAGGGCAGCTCGACAGTGCCCCCTGGACTGGGATTCGAACATTTGTCCATAAATCAAACACACTTGCATGAATTAATATGAAACTCGGTACAATTATAGATCACATCAGGCCAAACAACTTTCGTGCTCTAAGTTTTACGACAGTTCAAGGAACAAGGAAGTTGGGAATTATGGGTTGTTTGAATAATTGTCCTAGGAGAAATACATCAAATTACAATGCATGTGTTTACCAATTAGAGTGCGGATCGGGCCGCATTTTTCTGTCCGAGCCCGACCCGCGTCCGACAGGGCAGTACCAGAACCCGACCCGAGCCCGACAGGCATTAAGATATTTATGTCCGAGCCCGACACAATTAAAAATCTTCTTTTTTTTTCTCATACTAATGACACGTACGTTTGTTTGTGTTGAAAGCCCACTTTTATTTAGCAACTGGAAGGCATTCGGAAAATGTTTACAGATGTGCGCAACGCATCAGCACCACACACGGCCAAAACAGCGCATGTTAACACAGGCGCGCACAAGAGGCCCAAACAAATAAACCAATTGAAATTAAATTAACAAAGCTAGGTCTATATTAAATTACCCAAGCTAACAAAACAAAACATTAACGTAACACTTTTTAAACGTAGGCCTATGAGCTTATTGAAATGAAAATCACTCGTCTCTTACCATTTTTCTCGGAAACTGTGAGGCTAACTGTAACATGGGATTCACATAATCTATCCTTCAAGGTTTAGGCTAATCCAGGTTCTTATGCAGAAAAAGGATTGCATCAACGGTGGATGGCTTCAAGGCTGTCCTCCTCTGCTCGATGGTCCTGCCAGCAGCACTGAAGTTGCGCTCACTGCTGCTGCTGCTGGCTGGAATAGCAAGGATGGCGCGGGCAAGGACACTAAGCTTCGGGTAGTTGAGTTGATGATCGCTCCACCAGCCCAAAACATCTCTGTCATCCTGCATTGTATGATTTTGAGTCGAGTACATCTCGACTTCGTCTGTCGCATCTGCCACAGGTACATTTTCCCACTCGTCGTCAAAGTCAACTGCAGCTTTCTTGGGCGCGGGTCCTTCAGTGGCGGTCTCCTGGGTGTGGAATGGGATGTCACTGAGCTGTCTCCGAACCTCCTGGAGAAGGTTGTCTCTCTCTGAGGAGGACAACATTCGGAGCTGGCTATATTTAGGCCAAAGGAAAGTTGCAATTTTTTGGAGTTCTTGGATCTCCACTTTACGCAAAATCCAACAGAGATGCCGCTCGCGGATGATGGCTTGATAGGGGCTGTCAGTCGTTTTTTTTTTGCAGTGGCGCTTCAGCCGCTCAAACCACAGAAACACTAGGTTTATCGTTGGGTACTGGTCACCTTCAAGTTCACGCTGGGCATCGTAAAATGGTTGCAGGAACTCGACAAGAAAGTCAAGGACATCTGGAGATATGGCATCGATCCGCCAGCCCTCTGCGCGATCATTTAGTTTTTCGCGTAGTTCTTGATAAACCGAGCGGACAGAATTTAAGGTCAGATATACCGTGCTAAACCTTGTGTCTGCCATTTGGATGACTGTTTTTGACAGCAAAGCTGCCATGCCCGACTTTTTGACATATTTGACAAGTGCCTTGGTAGCTTGCAGAGTGTCTGCAACATTTGGAGCATCTTTGGCCAGCTGTGTGGGGTCTAGGGCGTGTCTCATCACCGTATTATACACATGATCTTGGCAGTCAAGTCTTCGATATGGTCTCAGGGCACTGATGATGTTTGAGCCTTGGTCTGTGACCCACACCACTTTATTCAGCAGACTCATATCCAGGCCATACTCCGTTAGAAGTCTGATGATTTCTCTCCTAATATTCTCCCCCGTCTTAGCCTCTTCCAGTGGGAATCCGACTGTTGTTAATACGGTGCTTATCATTTTAAATGATCGTGTCACGAAATGGCAAGTGATGGTCAAGTAGCTTAATTTGTGGTAGTCCTCCGTCCAGATATCCGTTGTCATTCCGATTGAATTCACCTCAGACAGAGTATCATTTAGCTGCTCGACCAGCTTTGCGCGTTTCTCTATTGCCAGCTCACGGCACCGTTTTGACACAGTGGTGGGATCAGGCAGTACATCCTGCGCTGCCACTGAACCATATGTTGCACCGATGTTAATAAGCTGCTGGGCCAGCTCAATGAAACCCTCTCCTT
Source organism: Pimephales promelas (assembly GCF_016745375.1). The sequence continues at coordinate 6,097,189 of NW_024121455.1, forward strand.
CAATGGAACGAAATGGCCTTATGTCTTTACAGCAGTACTCAACGCATTTTTCAGTCAGTTTTTGTTTGTCCCGCTGAGGAATTTTTTTTGAGGAACTAGCAAAGGCAGTGATACTCGGCTGCAGTAGCCCAGGTGACTTACAATTTTTATCCACATGACGCTGCAAGGCGGAATTCCCGGTCCTCTTGCTGTCATATTTCATGAGAAATCCACAACTCTTACATTGAACATAACCAACATGTTCATCACTATCAGCCTTGACAACAATGTAGAAAAACTTCCACACAGTCGACTTTCCTTTATTTTCGGTGGTTTTAAAATCTCCTGAGGCCAATTTCTTTTTAACGTCTTCCATTTTTGCGCTGCCAGCCACATGTAGCCCAATATGCAATATTATGCACGCACGTGTTGCACGTTGTCACAGCAACATAAACAAATTTCCGCACACATGGAGATGGAGGTTAGGGTAATATTTAAAATTTATTTTAATCACAAAAACAAACATTTGCATCCAGTTAAACAATATAATAAAACTGTTTTAAATTTCAAATGTTAAATGCCTTATCGCGCCGACGTGACCGAGCCCGACCCGAACCCGAACGTCATTTCAAAATATTTGTTCGAACCCGGCCCGGCCCGTCGGGTACCGTCGGGTCCCTTCGGGCTCGGTTCGGGTATCCATCCTCTATTACCAATCACAACCAAACTCTGTGTGCATGAAGTCAAGACATTGAGGATGCTCAATTCCGGATGGATTTTTGATATCTAGAACGGTCTGGCCGTGGCGAGGAAATGAATTTTATGACTAAAAAAGTGTGTTTAGGACACAAAGTGTGTTATAACTTTGCTCATTTTACCTACAGTTACAAAACTTGCCACGTATATTGTTCTTGTCAAGCCGATCAACTTTCCAATTTAAAGTCATTTACTCTGAGCAACAGAAAGTCAGATATTGTAGTTTGAATGAATTTATTTCCCCTGTGATTCACTCTCTCTCTCTCTCTCTCTGTGTGTGTGTGTGGGTGTGTGTGTCTGTGTGGGGAGGGGAGGGCGGTTGTCTGTGTTTATGTGAGTGTGTGTGTGTGGCTAGCTGCGATTTTTCCTACAAGTCCTTGTCTTTTTGCATAACAATTTTGTTTTTGTTTTTAAATGACAAAATAGACATATAACCCCCATCTTTTAAATGTATAGTTTGCTTTAAATAAAAGTAAGATTGTATTTGTAATTGAAGCTGAATGCATTTAAAATGTATGTGCTATATTTCAATATATTTGTTTTCCTTAAGATTTTAAAACACTAACTTCATTCTTATCTGAATTACAAATATTTGTTTTTTGTATAAAATAATACTCTGACTAAAACACATTTGATGTTTCTTTTTGTATTTTTATTTACATGTATTTATGTGTGTGTGTGTGTGTGTGTGTGCGTGTGTGTGTGTGTGTGTGTGTGTGTGTGTGTGTATAAAGACAGAGTATGGCAAGCCGTTTTAACATTTAATCATGAAAGGGCCAAAGCCTTCGGCATCACCACCCTGGTGCCTTTAGGTAACTAAAGGAACCGGGGTTGCGGTGCCACCGGCTTGGGCCCGCCATCGCTGCTCACAGCTATATTTAGGGCCCGAGCACTAACAGTGCGAGGACCCTATTGAAACTCTTAGGATTTTTTTTTTTTTTTTTTTTTTTTTTTTCTGCAAAGTAAGTGCAATTTTCGGGGCCGCAACATGCTCAAAAACTCACCAAATTTGGCACGCATGTCAGGACTGGTGAAAATTTCGTATTTTGTGGGTTTCGCAGATGGGCGGGGCAAAATGGCACGCTAGCGCCACCTAGAAAATTGGAAAAAATTAGCGCCTCGTCCACGTTCAACCTACATGCACAAAATTTGGTGGGGACGTGTATCATATCAAGACGCACAAAAAAGCCTCAAGAACCCATACCCTAAACTCGACAGGAGGTCCGCCATTTTGAATTTGGCGGCCATTTTTGGACGATTTACAGACTCCGTACTTTAACAAACTCCTCCTAGGGATTTAGTCGGATCGACTTAAAATTTCTGCTGTGCCTTCTAAAGGCATTGACGATGTAAAGTTGTGCTATCTGCGCGTTTTCGTCGATGGGCGTGTCCGTGGCATCGAAGATTCGCCATGAAACAGGAAGTTGTAGTAACTTGGCTGTAAATGCCCAGATCTGCACGAAATTTTAAACATTTGACAAGAGTCACGCCCTGAACAAATCTACATGCCGACATTCACCCACATTCATAGCGCCACCTGCTGGCAACAGGAAGTGACCTTTAACGAAGCAGCCCCCGCCGCTTGTTTGACCGACATGTACGAAATTTCTGTGGTACATCTACCATGACCAGACGCACAAAAAAGCCTCAAGAACCCATACCCTAAACTCGACAGGAAGTCCGCCATTTTGAATTCGGCGACCGATTTGGGACGATTTACACACTCCGTACTTTAACGAACTCCTCCTAGGGATTTAGTCGGATCAACTTCAAATTTCTGCTGTACCTTCTAAAGGCATTGACGATGTAAAGTTGTGCTATCTGCGCGTTTTCGTCGATGGGCGTGTCCGTGGCGTCAATGATTCGCCATGAAACAGGAAGTTGTAGTAACTTGGCTGTAAATGCCCAGATCTACACGAAATTTTACACATTTGACAAGAGTCCCGCCCTGAACAAATCTACATGCCGACATTCACCCACATTCATAGCGCCACCTAGTGGCAAGAGGAAGTGACATTTAACGAAGCAGCCCCCGTCGCATGTTTGACCGACATGTACGAAATTTCTGTGGTACATCTACCATGTCCAGACGCACAGAAAAGTCTCTTGGAGCGATGCCCTAAACTCAACAGGAAGTCAGCCATTTCTAATTTTACCGCCATTTTTGGATGATTTACTCATTACGTACTTTAACTAACTCCTCCTAGGGCTTTAGTCGGATCGCCTTCAAATTTCTGCTGTGCCTTCTAAAGGCATTGACGATGAAAAGTTGTGCTATCTGCGCGTTTTCGTCGATGGGCGTGTCCGTGGCGTCGATGATTCGCCATGAAACAGGAAGTTGTAGTAACTTGGCTGTAAATGCCCAGATCTGCACGAAATTTAACACATTTGACAAGAGTCCCGCCCTGATCAAATCTACATGCCGACATTCACCCACAGTCATAGCGCCACCTGCTGGCAACAGGAAGTGGCCTTTAACGAAGCAGTGTGGCAAATGCACAGCCGCACTGGCTGAGCTGCAGAAAATGAAACGCGGCCGCCTCAGACCCCGACGTGCTACAGGTGCGAGGGCCCGCCCATCGCTGCTTGCAGCTTTAATTAGGGCCCGAGCACTAACAGTGCGAGGACCCTATTGAAACTGTTAGGGTTATTTTTATTTTTTTTTTATTTTTTCTGCAAAGTAAGCGCCATTTTCGGGGCCGCAACATGCTCAAAAACTCACCAAATTTGGCACGCATGTCAGGACTGGTGAAAAATTTCGTATTTTGTGGGTTTCACGGATGGGCGTGGCAAAACGGCACGCTAGCGCCACCTAGAAAATTGGAAAAAATTAGCCCCTCGTCCATGTTCAACCTATATGCACGAAATTTGGTGGGGACGTGTATCATATCAAGATGCACAAAAAAGCCTCAAGAACCCATACCCTAAACTCGACAGGAAGTCCGCCATTTTGAATTTGGCGGCCATTTTTGGACGATTTACACACTCCGTACTTTAACGAACTCCTCCTAGGGATTTAGTCGGATCGCCTTCAAATTTCTGCTGTACCTTCTAAAGGCATTGACGATGTAAAGTTGTGCTATCTGCGCGTTTTTGTCGATGGGCGTGTCCGTGGCGTCAAAGATTCGCCATGAAACAGGAAGTTGTAGTAACTTGGCTGTAAATGCCCAGATCTGCACGAAATTTGACACATTTGACAAGAGTCCTGCCCTGAACAAATCTACATGCCGACATTCACCCACAGTCATAGCGCCTCCTGCTGGCAACAGGAAGTGACCTTTAACGAAGCAGCCCCCGCCGCTTGTTTGACCGACATGTACGAAATTTCTGTGGTACATCTACCATGACCAGACGTACAAAAAAGCCTCAAGAACCCATACCCTAAACTCGACAGGAAGTCCGCCATTTTGAATTTGGCGACCGATTTGGGACGATTTACACACTCCGTACTTTAACGAACTCCTCCTAGGGATTTAGTAGGATCAACTTCAAATTTCTGCTGTACCTTCTAAAGGCATTGACGATGTAAAGTTGTGCTATCTGCGTGTTTTTGTCGATGGGCATGTCCGTGGCGTCGATGATTCGCCATGAAACAGGAAGTTGTAGTAACTTGGCTGTAAATGCCCAGATCTGCACGAAATTTTACACATTTGACAAGAGTCCTGCCCTGAACAAATATACATGCCGACATTCAACCACAGTCATAGCGCCACCTAGTGGCAACAGGAAGTGACCTTTAACGAAGCAGCGAAAAATTTCACAGCTGCACCGGCTGAGCCGCAGAATATGCAACGCGGCCGCCTCACACCCCAACGCGCTACAGGTGCGAGGGCCCGCCCATCGCTGCTTGCAGCTTTAATTAGGGCCCGAGCACTAACAGTGCGAGGACCCTATTGAAACTGTTAGGATTATTTTTTTTTTCTTTTTTCTGCAAAGTAAGCGCCATTTACGGGGCCGCAACATGCTCAAAAACTCACCAAATTTGGCACGCATGTCAGGACTGGTGAAAAATTTCGTATTTTGTGGGATTCGCGGATGGGCTTGGCAAAATGGCACGCTAGCGCCACCTAGAAAATTGGAAAAAATTAGCCCCTCGTCCACGTTCAACGTACATGCACGAAATTTGGTGGGGACGTGTATCATATCAAGACGCACAAAAAAGCCTCAAGAACCCATACCATAAACTCGACAGGAAGTCCGCCATTTTGAATTTGGCGGCCATTTTTGGACGATTTACACACTCCGTACTTTAACGAACTCCTCCTAGGGATTTAGTAGGATCAACTTCAAATTTCTGCTGTACCTTCTAAAGGTGTCCGTGGCGTCAAAGATTCGCCATGAAACAGGAAGTTGTAGTAACTTGGCTGTAAATGCCCAGATCTGCACGAAATTTGACACATTTGACAAGAGTCCTGCCCTGAACAAATCTACATGCCGACATTCACCCACAGTCATAGCGCCACCTGCTGGCAACAGGAAGTGACCTTTAACGAAGCAGCCCCCGCCGCTTGTTTGACCGACATGTACGAAATTTCTGTGGTACATCTACCATGACCAGACGTACAAAAAAGCCTCAAGAACCCATACCCTAAACTCGACAGGAAGTCCGCCATTTTGAATTTGGCGACCGATTTGGGACGATTTACACACTCCGTACTTTAACGAACTCCTCCTAGGGATTTAGTAGGATCAACTTCAAATTTCTGCTGTACCTTCTAAAGGCATTGACGATGTAAAGTTGTGCTATCTGCGTGTTTTTGTCGATGGGCATGTCCGTGGCGTCGATGATTCGCCATGAAACAGGAAGTTGTAGTAACTTGGCTGTAAATGCCCAGATCTGCACGAAATTTTACACATTTGACAAGAGTCCTGCCCTGAACAAATATACATGCCGACATTCAACCACAGTCATAGCGCCACCTAGTGGCAACAGGAAGTGACCTTTAACGAAGCAGCGAAAAATTTCACAGCTGCACCGGCTGAGCCGCAGAATATGCAACGCGGCCGCCTCACACCCCAACGCGCTACAGGTGCGAGGGCCCGCCCATCGCTGCTTGCAGCTTTAATTAGGGCCCGAGCACTAACAGTGCGAGGACCCTATTGAAACTGTTAGGATTATTTTTTTTTTCTTTTTTCTGCAAAGTAAGCGCCATTTACGGGGCCGCAACATGCTCAAAAACTCACCAAATTTGGCAAGCATGTCAGGACTGGTGAAAAATTTCGGATTTTGTGGGATTCGCGGATGGGCTTGGCAAAATGGCACGCTAGCGCCACCTAGAAAATTGGAAAAAATTAGCCCCTCGTCCACGTTCAACGTACATGCACGAAATTTGGTGGGGACGTGTATCATATCAAGACGCACAAAAAAGCCTCAAGAACCCATACCATAAACTCGACAGGAAGTCCGCCATTTTGAATTTGGCGGCCATTTTTGGACGATTTACACACTCCGTACTTTAACGAACTCCTCCTAGGGATTTAGTAGGATCAACTTCAAATTTCTGCTGTACCTTCTAAAGGCATTGACGATGTAAAGTTGTGCTATCTGCGTGTTTTTGTCGATGGGCGTGTCCGTGGCGTCGATGATTCGCCATGAAACAGGAAGTTGTAGTAACTTGGCTGTAAATGCCCAGATCTGCACGAAATTTTACACATTTGACAAGAGTCCTGCCCTGAACAAATCTACATGCCGACATTCACCCACAGTAATTGCACCACCTGCTGGCAACAGGAAGTGACCTTTAACGAAGCAGCCCTTGCCGCTTGTTTGAGCGACATGTACGAAATTTCTGTGGTACATCTACCATGACCAGACGTACAAAAAAGCCTCAAGAACCCATCCCCTAAACTCGACAGGAAGTCCGCCATTTTGAATTTGGCGACCGATTTGGGATATTTACACACTCCGTACTTTAACGAACTCCTCCTAGGGATTTAGTAGGATCAACTTCAAATTTCTGCTGTACCTTCTAAAGGCATTGACGATGTAAAGTTGTGCTATCTGCGCGTTTTCGTCGATGGGCGTGTCCGTGGCGTCGATGATTCGCCATGAAACAGGAAGTTGTAGTAACTTGGCTGTAAATGCCCAGATCTGCACGAAATTTTACACATTTGACAAGAGTCCTGCCCTGAACAAATCTACATGCCGACATTCACCCACAGTCATAGCGCCACCTAGTGGCAACAGGAAGTGTCCTTTAACAAAGCAGCGAAAAATTTCACAGCTGCACCGGCTGAGCCGCAGAATATGCAACGCGGCCGCCTCACACCCCGATGCGCTACAGGTGCGAGGGCCCGCCCATCGCTGCTTGCAGCTTTAATTTTTTTTTTTTTTTTTTTTTTTTCTGCAAAGTAAGCGCCATTTTCGGGGCCGCAACATGCTCAAAAACTCACCAAATTTGGCACGCATGTCAGGACTGGTGAAAAATTTCGTATTTTGTGGGTTTCGCGGATGGGCGGGGCAAAATGGCACGCTAGCGCCACCTAGAAAATTGGAAAAAATTAGCCCCTCGTCCACGTTCAACCTACATGCACGAAATTCGGTGGGGCTTTGTATCATATCAAGACGCACAAAAAAGCCTCAAGAACCCATACCCTAAACTCGACAGGAGGTCCGCCATTTTGAATTTGGCGGCCATTTTTGGACGATTTACAGACTCCGTACTTTAACGAACTCCTCCTAGGGATTTAGTCGGATCGGCTTAAAATTTCTGCTGTGCCTTCTATAGGCATTGACGATGTAAAGTTGTGCTATCTGCGTGTTTCCGTCGATGGGCGTGTCCGTGGCATCGAAGATTCGCCATGAAACAGGAAGTTGTAGTAACTTGGCTGTAAATGCCCAGATCTGCACGAAATTTTACACATTTGACAAGAGTCCCGCCCTGAACAAATCTAAAAGCCGACATTCACCCACAGTCATAGCGCCACCTACTGGCAACAGGAAGTGACTTTTAACGAAGCAGCCCCCTCCACTTGTTTGACCGACATGTACGAAATTTCTGTGGTACATCTACCATGACCAGACGTACAAAAAAGCCTCAAGAACCCATACCCTAAACTCGACAGGAAGTCCGCCATTTTGAATTTGGCGCCCATTTTGGGCCGATTTACACACTCCGTACTTTAACGAACTCCTCATAGGGATTTAGTCGGATCGACTTCAAATTTCTGCTGTGCCTTCTAAAGGCATTGACGATGTAAAGTTGTGCTATCTGCGCGTTTTCGACGATTTGCGTGTCCGTGGCGTCGATGATTCGCCATGAAACAGGAAGTTGTAGTAACTTGACTGTAAATGCCCAGATTTGCACGAAATTTTACACATTTGACAAGAGTCCTGCCCGGAACTAATCTACATGTCCACATTCACCCACAGTCATAGCGCCACCAAGTGGCAACAGGAAGTGACTTTTAACGAAGCAGCCCCTGCCGCATGTTTGACCGACATGTACAAAATTTCTGTGGTACATCTACCATTTCCAGACGCACAGAAAAGTCTCTTGGAGCGATGCCCTGAACTCAACAGGAAGTAGGCCATTTCTAATTTTACCGCCATTTTTGGATGATTTACTCATTGCGTACTTTAACTAACTCCTCCTAAGGATTTAGTCGGATCGACTTCAAATTTCTGCTGTGCCTTCTAAAGGCATTGACGATGTAAAGTTGTGCTATCTGCGCGTTTTCGTCGATGGGTGTGTCCGTGGCGTCGATGATTCGCCATTAAACAGGAAGTTGTAGTAACTTGGCTGTAAATGCCCAGTTCTGCATGAAATTTTACACATTTGACAGGAGTCCTGCCCTGAACAAATCTACATGCGGACATTCACCCACAGTCATAGCGCCACCTACTGGCAACAGGAAGTGACCTTTAACGAAGCAGCGTAGCAAATGCACAACCGCACTGGCTGAGCTGCAGAATATACAATGCGGCCGCCTCACACCCCGACGCGCTACAGGTGCGAGGGCCCACCCATCGCTGCTTGCAGCTTTAATTAGGGCCCGAGCACTAACAGTGCGAGGACCCTATTGAAACTGTTAGGATTATTTTTTTTCTTTTTTCTGCAAAGTAAGTGCCATTTTCGGGGCCGCAACATGCTCAAAAACTCACCAAATTTGGCATGCATGTCAGGACTGGTGAAAAATTTCGTATTTTGTGGGTTTCGCGGATGGGCGGGGCAAAATGGCACGCTAGCGCCACCTAGAAAATTGGAAAAAATTAGCCCCTCGTCCACGTTCAACCTACATGCACGAAATTTGGTGGGGACGTGTACCATATCAAGACGCACAAAAAAGCCTCAAGAACCCATACCCTAAACTCGACAGGAGGTCCGCCATTTTGAATTTGGCGGCCATTTTTGGACGATTTACAGACTCCGTACTTTAACGAACTCCTCCTAGGGATTTTGTCGGATCGACTTAAAATTTCTGCTGTGCCTTCTAAAGGTATTGACGATGTAAAGTTGTGCTATTTGCGCGTTTTCGTCGATGGGCGTGTCCATGGCGTCGAAGATTCGCCATGAAACAGGAAGTTGTAGTAACTTGGCTGCAAATGCCCAGATCTGCACAACATTTTACACATTTGACAAGAGTCCCGCCCTGAACAAATCTACATGCTGACATTCACCCACAGTCATAGCGCCACCTGCTGGCAACAGGAAGTGACCTTTAACGAAGCAGCCCCCGCCACTTGTTTGACCGAAATGTACGAAATTTCTGTGGTACATCTACCATGACCAGACGCACAAAAAAGCCTCAAGAACCCATACCCTAAACTCGACAGGAAGTCCGCCATTTTGAATTTGGCGACCGATTTGGGACGATTTACACACTCCGTACTTTAACGAACTCCTCCTAGGGATTTAGTCGGATCAACTTCAAATTTCTGCTGTACCTTCTAAAGGCATTGACGATGTAAAGTTGTGCTATCTGCGCGTTTTCGTCGATGGGCGTGTCCGTGGCGTCGATGATTCGCCATGAAACAGGAAGTTGTAGTAACTTGGCTGTAAAAGCCCAGATATGCATGAAATTTTACACATTTGACAAGAGTCCCGCCCTGAACAAATCTACATGCCGACATTCACCCACAGTCATAGCGCCACCTGCTGGAAACAGGAAGTGACCTTTAACGAAGCAGCGTAGCAAATGCACATCCACACCGGCTGAGCTGCAGAAAATGCAACGTGGCCGCCTCAGACCCCGACGTGCAACAGGTGCGAGGGCCCGCCCATCGCTGCTTGCAGCTTTAATTTATTTATTTATTTATTTTTTTTTTTTTTCTGCAAAGTAAGTGCCATTTTCGGGGCCACAACATGCTCAAAAACTCACCAAATTTGGCACTCATGTCAGGACTGGTGAAAAATTTCGTATATTGTGGGTTTCGCGGATGGGCGGGGCAAAATGGCTCGCTAGCGCCACCTAGAAAATTGGAAAAAATTAGCCCCTCGTCCACGTTCAACCTACATGCACGAAATTTGGTGGGGATGTGTATCATATCAAGATGCACAAAAAAGCCTCAAGAACCCATACCCTAAACTCGACAGGAAGTCCGCCATTTTGAATTTGGTGACCGATTTCGGACGATTTACACACTCCGTACTTTAACGAACTCCTCCTAGGGATTTAGTCGGATCAACTTCAAATTTCTGCTGTGCCTTCTAAAGGCATTGACGATGTAAAGTTGTGCTATCTGCGCGTTTTCGTGGATGGGCGTGTCCGTGGCGTCGATGATTCGCCATGAAACAGAAAGTTGTAGTAACTTGGCTGTAAATGCCCAGATCTGCACCAAATTTTACACATTTGACAAGAGTCCCGCCCTGAACTAATCTACATGCCGACAATCACCCTCAGTCATAGCGCCACCTAGTGGCAACAGGAAGTGACCTTTAACGAAGCAGCCCCCGTCGCATGGTTGACCGACATGTACGAAATTTCTGTGGTACATCTACCATGTCCAGACGCACAGAAAAGTCTCTTGGAGCGATGCCATAAACTCAACAGGAAGTTGGCCATTTCTAATTTTACCGCCATTTTGGGATGATTTACTCATTACGTACTTTAACGAACTCCTGTTAGGGATTTAGTCGGATCGACTTCAAATTTCTACTGTGCCTTCTAAAGGCATTGACGATGAAAAGTTGTGCTATCTGCGCGTTTTCCTCAATGGGCGTGTCCGTGGCGGCGATGATTCGCCATGAAACAGGAAGTTGTAGTGACTTGGCTGTAAATGCCCAGATCTGCACTAAATTTTACACATTTGACAAGAGTCCCGTCCTGAACAAATCTACATGCCAACATTCACCCAGAGTCATAGCGCCACTTAGTGGCAACAGGAAGTGACCTTTAACGAAGCAGCCCCTGCCGCATGTTTGACCGACATGTACGAAATTTCTGTGGTACATCTACCATGTCCAGACGCACAGAAAAGTCTCCTGGAGCGATTCCCTAAACTCAACAGGAAGTATGCCATTTCTAATTTTACCGCCATTTTAGGATGATTTACTCATTACGTACTTTAACTAACTCCTCCTAGGGAATTGGTCGGATCGACTTCACATTTCTGCTGTGCCTTCTAAAGGCATTGACGATGTAAAGTTGTGCTATCTGCGCGTTTTCGTCCATAAGCGTGTCCGTGGCGTCGATGATTCGCCATGAAACAGGAAGTTGTAGTAACTTGGCTGTAAATGCCCAGATCTGCACCAAATTGTACACATTTGACAAGAGTCCCGCCCTGAACAAATCTACATGCCGACATTCACCCACAATCATAGCGCCACCTGCTGGCAACAGGAAGTGACCTTTAATTAAGCAGCGTAGCAAATTCACAGCCGCACCGGCTGAGCTGCAAAATATGCAACGCGGCCGCCTCACACTCCGACGCGCTACAGGTGCGAGGGCCCGCCCATCGCTGCTTGCAGCTTTAATTTTTTTTTTTCTTTTTTTTTCTTTTTTCTGCAAAGTAAGCTCCATTTTCGCGGCCACAACATGCTCAAAAACTCACCAAATTTGGCATGCATGTCAAGACTGGTGAAAAATTTCGTATTTTGTGGGTTTCGCGGATGGGCGTGGCAAAATGGCTCGCTAGCGCCACCTAGAACATTGGAAAAAATTAGCCCCTCGACCACGTTCAACCTACATGCACGAAATTTGGTGGGGACGTGTATCATATCAAGACGCACAAAAAAGCCTCAAGAACCCATACCCTAAACTCGACAGGAAGTTGGCCATTTTGAATTTGGCGGCCATTTTGGGACGATTTACACACTCCGTACTTTAACGAACTCCTCCTAGGGATTTAGTCGGATCGACTTCAAATTTCTGCTGTGCCTTCTAAAGGCATTGACGATGTAAAGTTGTGCTATCTGCGCGTTTTCGTCGATGGGCATGTCCGTGGCGTGGAAGATTCGCCATTAAAGAGGAAGTTGTAGTAACTTGGCTGTAAATGCCCAGATCTGCACAAAATTTTACACATTTGACAAGAGTCCCGCCCTGAACAAATCTACATGCCTACATTCACCCTAAGTCATAGCGCCACCTGCTGGCAACAGGAAGTGATCTTTAACGAAGCAGCCCCCGTCACATGTTTGACCGACAAGTACGAAATTTCTGTGATACATCTACCATATCCAGACTAACAGAAAAGTCTCTTGGAGCGATGCCCAAAACTCAACAGGAAGTCGGGCATTTCTAATTTCATCGCCATTTTTGGATGATTTACTCATTACGTACTTTAACTAACTCCTCCTAGGGATTTAGTCGGATCGACATCACATTTCTGCTGTGCCTTCTAAAGGCATTGACGATGTAAAGTTGTGCTATCTGTGCGTTTTTGTCCATGGGCGTGTCCGTGGCGTCGATGATTCGCCATGAAACAGGAAGTTGTTGTAACTTGTCTGTAAATGCCCAGATCTGCACGAAATTTTACATATTTCACAAAAGAGTCCCGTCCTGAACAAATCTACATGCCGACATTCACCCACGGTCATAGCGCCACCTAGTGGCAACAGGAAGTGACCTTTAACGAAGCAGCCCCCGCCGCATGTTTGACCGACATGTACGAAATTTCTGTGGTACGTCTACCATGGCCAGACGCACAGAAAAATCTCTTGGAGCGATGCCTTAAACTCAACAGGAAGTCGGCCATTTCTAATTTTACCGCCATTTTTGGATGATTTACTCATTACGTACTTTAACTAACTCTAGCTAGTCCAAAACTTTGAAAAAGGTACGCTCCACCAGCGGGGAGTCCCCCCGCGGACGGCGGTCCCCGGACGAGCGCGCCGGCCCCCCGAAATTTTTGGGGGCCCGGCCGACGGCGCCCCCAGGCCTCGCCGGGCGGGGGGCGCGCGGGCGGGCGGGGCGGGCCCGAGCCCCGAGCCCCCCGGGGGGCCGACGGGAGCGGCCCGAAGCCAGGGGGCGCGGGGGCAGTTCCGCCTCGACCCCCACTGGGGAGCCGTCCACGGAACGTCCCGCGAACCCACTAAACGTCCGACCGGCCACCGCTCCCACAGGGGGTCCGGCGACCCGCCCCCGGCCCCCCGGCCACGCCCCCGTCCCGCGGACCCACTATTCGTCCAATAACCCACCAAATCGGGCGAACGTCTCGGGAACGCCCCCCGCCCGCCCCCGGGCCACGCCCCCGTCCCACGGACCCACTATTCGTCCAATAACCCACTAAATCGGGCAAACGTCTCGGGAACGCCCCCCGCCCACCCCCGGGCCACGCCCCCGTCCCACGGACCCACTATTCGTCCAATAACCCACTATATTTACCAAACGTCCCGGGACCGCCGCCGGGCCACGCCCCCGTCCCACGGACCCACTATTCGTCCAATAACCCGCTATTTTTATTTTTTTTTTTCACACGGTCCGCCGGACCCGTCGCCGATCCGTCGGGTGGGGATTCGGGCCGCGTTTTCGATAGACGTTTTGATCGGAGTTCCGGTCGTGACGAAAACCACTCGTCTGCGCTCGGCCGGGGCCCCCGAGTCCGTGGCACCGAGCGCCGTCCCATAATTCCGCTGTCCACGAACCCACTATGTGTCCAATAACCCGCTATTTTCAAATGTACTAACCCCAGCGTCCATGCAATAAGCTGCAAATGGACAGAATCCCACCTGCAACCTATCCCACTGTCCAATAACCCACTATTTGTCCAATAACCCACTATTTTTCAAATGTACTAACCTCAGCCTCCATGCAATAAGCTGCAAATGGACAGAATCCCACTTGCAATCTATCCCACTGTCCAATAACCCACTATTTGTCCAATAACCAACTGTCCAATAACCCACTATTTGTCCAATAACCCACTATTTTTCAAATGTACTAACCTCAGCCTCCATGCAATAAGCTGCAAATGGACAGAATCCCACTTGCAATCTATCCCACTGTCCAATAACCCACTATTTGTCCAATAACCAACTGTCCAAGAACCCACTATTTGTCCAATAACCCACTATTTTCAAATGTACTAACCCCAGCCTCCATGCAATAAGCTGCAAATGGACAGAATCCCACCTGCAACCTATCCCACTGTCCAATAACCCACTATTTGTCCAATAACCCACTATTTTTCAAATGTACTAACCTCAGCCTCCATGCAATAAGCTGCAAATGGACAGAATCCCACTTGCAATCTATCCCACTGTCCAATAACCCACTATTTGTCCAATAACCAACTGTCCAAAAACCCACTATTTGTCCAATAACCCACTATTTTTCAAATGTACTAACCTCAGCCTCCATGCAATAAGCTGCAAATGGACAGAATCCCACCTGCAATCTATCCCACTGTCCAATAACCCACTATTTGTCCAATAACCAACTGTCCAAAAACCCACTATTTGTCCAATAACCCACTATTTTTTTTAAATGTACTAACCTCAGCCTCCATGCAATAAGTTGCAAATGGACAGAATCCCACCTGCAATCTATCCCACTGTCCAATAACCCACTATTTGTCCAATAACCAACTGTCCAAAAACCCACTATTTGTCCAATAACCCACTATTTTTTTTAAATGTACTAACCTCAGCCTCCATACAATAAGTTGCAAATGGACAGAATCCCACTTGCAATCTATCCCACTGTCCAATAACCCACTATTTGTCCAATAACCAACTGTCCAAGAACCCACTTTTTGTCCAATAACCCACTATTTTAGAAATATACTACCCGAAAACCCATTGAATAGATTGCCGGCGGGATTCTGTCCGTTTGCAGCTTATTGCATGATGGTCGGGGTAAGTACATTTGAAAAATAGTGGGTTATTGGACAAATAGTGTGTATTTGGACAGTGGTTTTTAAGCTTAGCTTTCAAGATATTTGGATGAAAACTACTTTCCTGCACTCAGCTGGGGCCCCTGAGTCTGTAGAACCAAGTGCCATCCCATAATTCCACTGTCCAAGAACCCACTATGTGTCCAATAACCCACTGTTTTTCAAATGTACTACCCGAAAACCCATTCAATAAATTGCAGGCGGGATTGTGTCCGTTTGCAGCTTATTGCATGATGGTCCGGGTAAGTACATTTGAAAAATAGTGGGTTATTGGACAAATAGTGTGTATTTGGACAGTGGTTTTTAAGCTTAGCTTTCAAGATATTTGGATGAAAACTACTTTCCTGCACTCAGCTGGGGCCCCTGAGTCTGTAGAACCAAGTGCCACCCCATAATTCCACTGTCCAAGAACCCACTATGTGTCCAATAACCCAATGTTTTTCAAATGTACTACCCGAAAACCCATTCAATAAATTGCAGGCGGGATTGTGTCCGTTTGCAGCTTATTGCATGATGGTCCGGGTAAGTACATTTGAAAAATAGTGGGTTATTGGACAAATAGTGTGTATTTGGACAGTGGTTTTTAAGCTTAGCTTTCAAGATATTTGGATGAAAACTACTTTCCTGCACTCAGCTGGGGCCCCTGAGTCTGTAGAACCAAGTGCCATCCCATAATTCCACTGTCCACGAACCCACTATGTGTCCAATAACCCACTACTTTTGAAATCTACTAACCCCTATCTTCATGCAATAAGCTGCGAATGGACAGAATCCCGCCTGCCATCGATTGAATGGGGATTTGGTTATGGTATTTTTTTGACTTTTTTTTACCATTTTTTTTTATGATAAAAACTATATTACTGCACTCAGGGGGGCCCCCTGAGTCCGCGGCACCAAGCGCCGCCCCCAAATTCCACCGTCCACGAACCCACTATTTTTATAATGGGACAAATGCTACGTGGGATCTCGATATCTCAGCTCTGGGAGGGTCTAGAGCCTCCATTTTTGCACTCAGGTCCTTGTCCCATGACCCTCTATCCGAATCCCGAGTTTGGAGAAGATCGGAGAAAGTCAAAATTTTGAGCCAAAAAAAGCGACAGGGGTACCCCTGTCGGTTTTTTTGGTCCGAAAAAACAAGTTTCTCCGATCTTCTCGAAACTCGGGATTCGGATAGAGGGCCTTGGGACTTAGACCTGAGTGCAAAAATGGAGGCTCTAGACCCTTCCTGAGCTGAGATATCGAGATCCCACGTAGCATTTGTGCCATTATAAAAATAGTGGGTTCGTGGACGGTGGAATTTGGGGGCGGCGCTTGCTGCCGCGGACTCAGGGGGCCCCCCTGATTGCAGTAATATAGTTTTTATCAAGAAAAAAAACGGTCAAAAAAAAGTCAAAAAAATACCATACTCAAATTCCCATTGAATTGATTGCAGGCGGGATTCCGTCCATTTGCAGCTTATTGCATGATGGTCCGGGTAAGCACATTTGAAAAATAGTGGGTTATTGGACAAAAAGTGGGTATTTGGACAGTGGTTTTTAAGCTTAGCTTTCAAAATATTTGGATGAAAACTACTTTCCTGCACTCAGCTGGGGCCGCTGAGTCTGTAGAACCAAGTGCCATCCCATAATTCCACTGTCCAAGAACCCACTATGTGTCCAATAACCCACTATTTTTCAAATGTACTAACCTCAGTCTCCATGCAATAAGCTGCAAATGGACAGAATCCCACTTGCTATCTATCCCACTGTCCAATAACCCACTATTTGTCCAATAACCAACTGTCCAAGAACCCACTATTTGTCCAATAACCAACTGTCCAAGAACCCACTATTTGTCCAATAACCCACTATTTTTCAAATGTACTAACTTCTGCCTCCATGCAATAAGCTGCAAATGGACAGAATCCCACCTGCAACCTATCCCACTGTCCAATAACCCACTATTTGTCCAATAACCAACTGTCCAAGAACCCACTTTTTGTCCAATAACCCACTATTTTAGAAATATACTACCCGAAAACCCATTGAATAGATTGCCGGCGGGATTCTGTCCATTTGCAGCTTATTGCATGATGGTCCGGGTAAGTACATTTGAAAAATAGTGGGTTATTGGACAAAAAGTGGGTATTTGGACAGTGGTTTTTAAGCTTAGCTTTCAAGATATTTGGATGAAAACCATGTATCTGCACTCAGCTGGGGCCCCTGAGTCTGTAGAACCAATTGCCATCCCATAATTCCACTGTCCAAGAACCCACTATGTGTCCAATAACCCACTGTTTTTCAAATGTACTACCCGAAAACCCATTCAATAAATTGCAGGCGGGATTGTGTCCGTTTGCAGCTTATTGCATGATGGTCCGGGTAAGTACATTTGAAAAATAGTGGGTTATTGGACAAAAAGTGGGTATTTGGACAGTGGTTTTTAAGCTTAGCTTTCAACATATTTGGATGAAAACTACTTTCCTGCACTCAGCTGGGGCCCCTGAGTCCGTAGCACCAAGCACCATCCCATAATTCCACTGTCCACGAACCCACTATGTGTCCAATAACCCACTATTTTTGGAATCTACTAACCCCTATCTTCATGCAATAAGCTGCGAATGGACAGAATCCCGCCTACCATCGATTGAATGGGGATTTGTGTATGGTATTTTTTTTACTTTTTTTTTGACCGTTTTTTTTCTTGATAAAAACTATATTACTGCACTCAGGGGGGGCCCCTGAGTCCGCGGCACCAAGCGCCGCCCCTAAATTCCACCGTCCACGAACCCACTATTTTTATAATGGGACAAATGCTACGTGGGATCTCGATATCTCAGCTCTGGGAGGGTCTAGAGCCTCCATTTTTGCACTCAGGTCCTTGTCCCATGGCCTTCTATCCGAATCCCGAGTTTCGAGAAGATCGGAGAAACTCAAAATTTTGAGCCAAAAAAAGCGACAGGGGTACGTACCCCTGTCGTTTTTTTTGGTCCGAAAAAACAAGTTTCTCCGATCTTCTCGAAACTCGGGATTCGGATAGAGGGCCTTGAGACTTAGACCTGAGTGCAAAAATGGAGGCTCTAGACCCTTCCTGAGCTGAGATATCGAGATCCCACGTAGCATTTGTGCCATTATAAAAATAGTGGGTTCGTGGACGGTGGAATTATGGGATGGCGCTTGGTGCCGCGGACTCAGGGGGCCGCCCTGAGTGCAGTAATATAGTTTTTTATCAAGAAAAAAAACGGTCAAAAAAAAGTCAAAAAAATACCATACTCAAATTCCCATTGAATTGATTGCAGGCGGGATTCCGTCCATTTTCAGCTTTTTACATGAAGGTCCGGGTAAGTACATTTGAAAAATAGTGGGTTATTGGACAAAAAGTGGGTATTTGGACAGTGCTTTTAAGCTTAGCTTTCAAAATATTTGGATGAAAACTACTTTCCTGCACTCAGCTGGGGCCCCTGAGTCTGTAGAACCAAGTGCCATCCCATAATTCCACTGTCCAAGAACCCACTATGTGTCCAATAACCCACTATTTTTCAAATGTACTAACCTCAGTCTCCATGCAATAAGCTGCAAATGGACAGAATCCCACTTGCTATCTATCCCACTGTCCAATAACCCACTATTTGTCCAATAACCAACTGTCCAAGAACCCACTATTTGTCCAATAACCAACTGTCCAAGAACCCACTATTTGTCCAATAACCCACTATTTTTCAAATGTACTAACTTCTGCCTCCATGCAATAAGCTGCAAATGGACAGAATCCCACCTGCAACCTATCCCACTGTCCAATAACCCACTATTTGTCCAATAACCAACTGTCCAAGAACCCACTTTTTGTCCAATAACCCACTATTTTAGAAATATACCACCCGAAAACCCATTGAATAGATTGCCGGCGGGATTCTGTCCATTTGCAGCTTATTGCATGATGGTCCGGGTAAGTACATTTGAAAAATAGTGGGTTATTGGACAAATAGTGTGTATTTGGACAGTGGTTTTTAAGCTTAGCTTTCAAGATATTTGGATGAAAACCATGTATCTGCACTCAGCTGGGGCCCCTGAGTCTGTAGAACCAAGTGCCATCCCATAATTCCACTGTCCAAGAACCCACTATGTGTCCAATAACCCACTATTTTTCAAATGTACTAACCTCAGTCTCCATGCAATAAGCTGCAAATGGACAGAATCCCACTTGCTATCTATCCCACTGTCCAATAACCCACTATTTGTCCAATAACCAACTGTCCAAGAACCCACTATTTGTCCAATAACCAACTGTCCAAGAACCCACTATTTGTCCAATAACCCACTATTTTTCAAATGTACTAACCTCAGCCTCCATGCAATAAGCTGCAAATGGACAGAATCCCACCTGCAACCTATCCCACTGTCCAATAACCCACTATTTGTCCAATAACCAACTGTCCAAGAACCCACTTTTTGTCCAATAACCCACTATTTTAGAAATATACTACCCGAAAACCCATTGAATAGATTGCCGGCGGGATTCTGTCCATTTGCAGCTTATTGCATGATGGTCCGGGTAAGTACATTTGAAAAATAGTGGGTTATTGGACAAATAGTTTGTATTTGGACAGTGGTTTTTAAGCTTAGCTTTCAAGATATTTGGATGAAAACTACTTTCCTGCACTCAGCTGGGGCCCCTGAGTCTGTAGAACCAAGTGCCATCCCATAATTCCACTGTCCAAGAACCCACTATGTGTCCAATAACCAACAATTTTTGAAATATACTACCCGAAAACCCATTCAAATGATTGCAGGCGGGATTGTGTCATTTGCAGCTTATGTGTTGAAGGCCAGTGAGCATAAACCCTAAAGTTTGAACGGCTATAACTCTGGGACCAAGCGGCCCAGATGCACCAAACTCGGGTCAACTTGGGGTCTATAGGGGCCCTCTCCAACGGGCCCTAGCCCGAGGCTCTAGCGCCCCCACAGGCCGAGATATGGGGCCCAACAGAAAAGGGGTCACTTCAGAAGGAAGGGTCTCAGAACCTCGGGACTCTGGGGTCTGAGAGGGCCCCTAGGGGCCACTCACCACCCCAAAGGACGAACCGCTGGGACTCGTCATTTCCGAGATATTGACCGTTTTGTCCAAAAGTTCCTTATGTATAACGGGGAGTATCTCGGGAACCAAACCGAGTTGGAGCTCAAAACTCCGGGTGTTGGGAGCCCCTATGGGTCCCCTCAAGACCCCAAAGTTTCGAGGTCCTGGGCACTTCCGTTTCCGAGATACGGGCACTTCCGGTCCAGGTTTGACCGGGTATATCTCGGGAACCAAACCGAGTTGGGGCTCAAAACTTCGGTTATCGGGAGCCCCTAGAGGTCCCCTCAAGACCCCAAAGTTTCGAGGTCCTGAGCCCTTCCGTTTCCGAGATAGGGGCACTTCCTGTCCAGATTTGACCGGATGTATCTCGGGAACCGAGCTGAGTTGGAACTCCAAACTCGGTGTGTGGGGAGGTACCAATGGGCCCTCCAATACCCCAAAGTTTGAAGCCCAAAGTCGGCGTGGTTCCGGAGTTATTCGCGTTCAAAGTCTGACCCGGTGAAGGCCTAGGGTCGTGACGTCATCACCTTGCGCCATTATGACACGTGGTCGACGGTTTTCGGCCAATATCTCCGCGAATACTGGACCAAATTTTATAAAACTTATACCATTCTTTTCAGCTCAAATAGACGCTCACAAAGAGCCCATTGGTGGGTGGATCCGTTGAGTTTTCGCGATTGTAAATGCACTTTTTAAGCTTTTCTGACCACATGTGTCCAAAAACCCACTATTGTCCAATAACCCACTATATCAAATACATTTGAAAGGGGCCCCGTCTTTTTCGGCCTTTCGACCCCCGAACGAGGTCCGAGGGCCCCCAAACTTTTCCGCCCGCGTCGGGGGCCCGCGGCGAGTCGGAAAACGGCGCCCCCTAGTCGATCGGGCGTCGCGAAGAGGCGTCCGCGAAACCGCTGCGGCGAATACATTCATTTAATGGGCGAGTGGGATTTTGACAGAAAGGTCCGAGGGGCCCCAAATTTTGCACGCTGACCCTTGGGCCCCACCCGAGCGACATACTGACAGCAGGGGGCGCTAGAGCAAAGGCAACTCATTTGACCCCTTTAACCCTAATGAAGGCTCTTCAACTCTTGTACCCTAAGAGGCTTTTGAGTGAAAATGTTTAAAAGGGCTAACCCGCTACAGGAGGGTCCTAGGTTTTCACCCTTCGGGGCCGTGTGTCGGGGGCCCCTGGAGGGCCCGAATCTCAAATCTCGACGCGCCACGACCTTTCGACCCCGTACGGGGGCCGTCCCACGGACCACTTGTTTCGTAGCGGTTTTGCGGACGGGCGTCCCTTTTCCGGCCTTTCGACCGCCGAGCGAGGTCCGAGGGCCCCCAAACTTCTCCGCCCGCGCCGGGGGCCCGCGGCGAGTCGGAAAACGGCGCCCCCTAGTCGATCGGGCGTTGCGACGTGGGTTATTGGACAAATAGTGATTTTGCGGACGAGAGTCCCTTTTCCGGCCTTTCGAACCCTAAACGTGGTCCGAGGGCCCCCGAACTTTTCCGCCCGCGCCGGGGGGCCGTGGCGAGTCGGAAAACGGCGCCCCCTAGTCGATAGGCCGTTGCGAAGCGGCGTCCACGAAACCGCTGTGGCAAAATACATTCATTTAATGGGCGATTGGGATTTTTTTCCAAATGTCCCCGGGGCCCCAAATTCGGCACGCCGAACCCTTGGCCCTCCCCGAGCGACATGCCGAAAGCAGGGGGCGCTAGAGCAGAGGCAAGGCGTCGCCAGCCGCTAACCCCGACCGTCACGCTAACCCTAACTGGCAGGCCCCTTTTTGGGCCTCTTGACCCCTGAACGAGGTCGTGGGGCCGCCAAGATTTTCCGCCCGCTCCGGGGGGGCGTGGCGAGTCGGAAAACGGCGCCCCCTAGTCGATGGGGCGTTGCGACGTGGGTTATTGGACGAATGGCGGTGTTGCGGACGACGTCCCTTTTTCGGCCTTTCGACCCCCGAACGAGGTCCGAGGGCCCCCAAACTTTTCCGCCCGCACCAAAGGATCCCTCCGAGTCTTTATAAACTCGTTTCGTCGGAAAAAAATCGAACGACAAAGCTCAAACGCCAAAGCGTCCACGAACCCGCTGTTTTTAAATGCCCAAACCGTAGGTGTGGCCTAATTACAAAGCCTGTTGCATGACTAATTTCACAAAACAGCTTGATTTTGCAATCACAATGGCCCAGAGAGTCGGAATATCACATTTAAAAAAGTTTTCACCAAGATATTCCCACAGACTGGCTTAAAAAAAATTTCCCGCCAAAACGCGTCTTCGAGGACGCTGGTTTTCTTGGCAATCAAACACTCAAACGACTTGGGAAAACGGCGCCACGCGTTCGGCCGAGCGCGCTTTGTACGGTAGAGGTGGTTTAATCGGCGGGGCCCGCCGCCACAAACGACGGGAGGAGGAAACGCGACAGCATCCCACTTCCAACCAATTTTTTCCCGCCAAAATGTGGTTCCGCGGACGCTTTTTTTTAATGCTAATTAAACATAGAAACGGCCCCCGAGCGACATGCCGAGAGCACCGGGCCCTGGGGCCCAGGAAAATATTTTTTAGCCTCTGCGCAACATGTCACGCTCAAGGATGTTTCACTCTTACCCTGAAAGAGCCATTCAAGCCTTTAAATGAGTTGATGACGGGGGAGGGGCGTTTTTTTGCAAAGGTCCTAGAGTTCCGAAATTCGGGGCCCCAAGTCAGGGGCCCCCGGGGAGTCGGAACGTGAAGTTTCGAGGTGCCGCGACCCTCCGTCTGCGTGCGGGGGCCACTTTTCAGTCACCATCCACAATGAATGGCCCGTTACAAACGGGGGCCTACGAAACGCTTAGAAAGCAGCCAGGGCCCTCAAACTCGGGGCCCCTGCTCGAGGTCCCTAGACGACGGAGCCCGCCGAGTTTCGGGGTGCTGCGACGTTCCGTCTTCGTGTGGCGGCTCGTTTCGTCGGATTGACCTTTTTGACCTTTGTCATTTTCCAAATGTGCATTTTTCACCCTTTTTCGACCTTTCGGCCCCTGAACGAGGTCCGAGGGCCCCCTAAATTTGGCGCCCGCGTCGGGGGCCCGTGGCGAGTCGGAAAACGTCGCGCCCGAGTCGATCGGCCGTCGCGAAGCGGCGTCCACGAAGGCCCGTTTGGCAAAATACATTCATTTAATGGGCGAGCGGGATATTTTTCGAAAAGTCCCAGGGGCCCGAAATTCGGCGTGCTGGCACCTCGGCCCCCCCTGACCGACATACCGAAAGCAGGGGGCGCTAGAGCAGAGGCACACTTTTCCCGGCCTGTGTGAAAAAATCCTCTCTCATGGCTATTTCACTCTGAGACTGAAAATGCCATTTCAGTCATTTAGCGGGGGAGGGGCGATTTTTTCCAAAGGTCCTAGAGATCCGCGCTTCGGGGCCCCGAGTCAGGGGAGTCGGAACGTGAAGTTTCGAGGTGCCGCGGCCCTCCGTCTGCGTGCGGGGACCATTTTTCACTCACCATCCACAATGAATGGCCCATTACAAACGGGGGCCTACGAAACGCTTAGAAAGCAGCCAGGGCCCTCAAACTCGGGGGCCCCGCTCGAGGTCCCTAGACGACGGAGCCCGCCGAATTTCGGGGTGCTGCGACGTTCCGTCTCCGTGTGGGGGCCACTTTTCAGTCACCATCCACAATGAATGGCCCATTACAAACGGGGGCCTACGAAACGGTTAGAAAGCAGCCAGGGCCCTCAAACTCGGGGGCCCCGCTCGAGGTCCCTAGACGACTGAGCCCGCCGAATTTTGGGGTGCTGCGACGTTCCGTCTCCGTGTGGCGGCTCGTTTCGTCGGTTTGACCTTTCACTCTGAGACTGAAAATGCCATTTCAGTCATTTAGCGGGGGAGGGGCGATTTTTTCAAAGGGTCCTAGAGATCCGCGCTTCGGGGCCCCGGGTCAGGGGCCCCCGGAGAGTCGGAATCTGTAATCTCAAGACGTCACGCCCCTTCGTCCCCGTACGGGGGCCGTCCAGGGACCACTTGTTTCGCAGTGGTTTTGCGGACGCATGCCCTTTTCGGGGTCTTTCGACCGCCGAACGAGGTCCGAGGGCCCCCAAACTTTCCCGTCCGCGCCGGAGCGCCACCTAGTGGCAAGAGGAAGTGACCTTTAAAGACGCAGCCCTCGCCACATGCTTGACCAAAATGTACGAAAATTCTGTGGTACATCCACCATGTCCAGACGCACAGAAAAGTCTCTTGGAGCAATGCCCTAAACGCAACAGGAAGTCAGCCATTTCTAATTTTACCGCCATTTTTGGATGATTTACTCATACGTACTTTAACTAACTCCTCCTAGGGATTTAGTCGGATCGACTCCAAATTTCTGCTGTGCCTTATAAAGTTATTGACGATGTAAAGTTGTGCTATCTGCACGTTTTCGTCGATGGGCGTGTCCGTGGCGTCGAAGATTCGCCATGAAACAGGAAGTTGTAGTAACTTGGCTGTAAATGCCCAGATCTGAATGAAATTTGACACATTTGACAAGAGTCCAGCCCTGAACAAATCTACATGCCCGAATTCACCCTAAGTCATAGCGCCACCTGCTGGCAACAGGAAGTGACCTTTAACGAAGCAGCGAACCAAATTCACAGGTGCACCAGCTGAGCCGCAGAATATGCAACGCGGTCGCCTCACACCCCAACGCGCTACAGGTGCGAGGGCCCACCCATCGCTGCTTGCAGCTTTAATTAGGGCCCGAGCACTAACAGTGCGAGGACCCTATTGAAACTGTTAGGGTTATTAGGGCCCGAGCACTAACAGTGCGAGGACCCTATTGAAACTGTTAGGATTATTATTAGGGCCCGAGCACTAACAGTGCGAGGACCCTCTTGAAACTGTTAGGGTTATTTTTAGGGCCCGAGCACTAACAGTGCGAGGACCCTATTGAAACTGTTAGGGTTATTTTTAGGGCCCGAGCACTAACAGTGCGAGGACCCTATTGAAACTGTTAGGATTATTTATTTATTTTTTAGGGCCCGAGCACTAACAGTGCGAGGACCCTATTGAAACTGTTAGGGTTATTTTTTTTTTTTTTTTTTTCTTTTTTCTGCAAAGTAGGCGCCATTTTCGGGGCCACAACATGCTCAAAAACTCACCAAATTTGGCACTCTTGTCAGGACTGGTGAAAAATTTCGTATTTTGTGGGTTTCGCGGATGGGCGGGGCAAAATGGCTCGCTAGCGCCACCTAGAAAATTTGAAATAATTAGCCCCTCGTCCACGTTCAACCTACATGCACGAAATTTGGTGGGGACGTGTATCATATCAAGACGCACAAAAAAGCCTCAAGAACCCATACCCTAAACTCGACAGGAAGTCCGCCATTTTGAATTTGGCGGCCTATTTTGGACGATTTACACACTACGTACTTTAACGAACTCCTCCTAGGGATTTAGTCAGATCGACTTCAAATTTCTGCTGTGCCTTCTAAAGGCATTGACGATGTAAAGTTGTGCTATCTGCGCGTTTTCGTCGATGGGCGTGTCCGTGGCGTCGAAGATTCGCCATAAAACAGGAAGTTGCAGTAACTTGGCTGTAAATGCTCAGATCTGCACGGAATTTTACACATTTGACAAGAGTCCCGCCCTGAACAAATCTACATGCCGACATTCACCCACAGTCATAGCGCCACCTGCTGGCAACAGGAAGTGACCTTTAATGAAGCAGCCCCCGCCGCTTGTTTAACCAACATGTACAAAATTTATGTGGTGCATCTACCATGACCAGACGCACAAAAAAGCCTCAAAAACCCATACCTTAAACTCGACAGGAAGTCCGCCATTTTGAATTTGGCGACCGATTTGGGAAGATTTACACACTCCGTACTTTAACGAACTCCTCCTAGGGATTTAGTCGGATCAACTTCAAATTTCTGCTGTACCTTCTAAAGGCATTGACGATGTAAAGTTGTGCTATCTGCGCGTTTTCGTCGATGGGCGTGTCCGTGGCGTCGATGATTCGCCATGAAACAGGAAGTTGTAGTAACTTGGCTGTAAATGCCCAGATCTGCACGAAATTTTAGAAATTTGACAAGAGTCCCGCCCTGAACAAATCTACATGCCGATATTCACTCACAGTCATAGCGCCATCTGCTGGCAACAGGAAGTGACCTTTAATGAAGCAGCCCCCGCAGCTTGTTTGACCGACATGTACGAAATTTCTATGGTGCATCTACCATGACCAGACGCAGAAATAAGCCTCAAGAACCCATACCCTAAACTCGACAGGAAGTCCGCCATTTTGAATTTGGCGACCGATTTGGGAAGATTTACACACTCCGTACTTTATCAAACTCCTCCTAGGGATTTAGTCGGATCAACTTCAAATTTCTGCTGTACCTTCTAAAGGCATTGACGATGTAAAGTTGTGCTATCTGCGCGTTTTCGTCGATGGGTGTGTCCGTGGCGTCCATGATTCGCCATGAAACAGGAAGTTGTAGTAACTTGGCTGTAAATGCCCAGATCTGCACGAAATTTAACACGTTTGACAAGAGTCCCGCCCTGAACAAATCTACATGCCAACATTCACCCACAGTCATAGCGCCACCTCCTGGCAACAGGAAGTGACCTTTAACGTAGCAGTATAGCAAATGCACATCCGCACTGGCTGAGCTGCAGAAAATGCAACACGGCCGCCTAAGACCCCGACGTGCTACAGGTGCGAGGGCCCGCCCATCGCTGCTTGCAGCTTTAATTTTTATTTATTTTTTTTTTCTTTTTTCTGCAAAGTAAGTGCCATTTTCGGGGCCGCAACATGCTCAAAAACTCAACAAATTTGGCACGCATGTCAGGACTGGTGAAAAATTTTGTATTTTGTGGGTTTCACGGATGGGCGGGGCAAAATGGCTCGCTAGCGCCACCTAGAAAATTGGAAAAAATTAGCCCCTCGTCCACGTTCAACCTACATGCACGAAATTTGGTGGGGACGTGTATCATATCAAGACGCACAAAAAAGCCTCAAGAACCCATACCCTAAACTCGACAGGAGGTCCGCCATTTTGAATTTGGCGGCCATTTTTGGACGATTTACACACTCCGTACTTTAACAAACTCCTCCTAGGGATTTAGTCGGATCGACTTAAAATTTCTGCTGTGCCTTCTAAAGGCATTGACGATGTAAAGTTGTGCTATCTGCGCGTTTTCGTCGATGGGCGTGTCCGTGGCGTCGAAGATTCGCCATGAAACAGGAAGTTGTAGTAACTTGGCTGTAAATGCCCAGATCTGCACGAAATTTTACACATTTGACAAGAGTCCCGCCCTGAACAAATCTACATGCCGACATTCACCCACAGTCATAGCGCCACCTGCTGGCAACAGGAAGTGTCCTTTAACGAAGCAGCCCCCGCCGCTTGTTTGACCGACATGTACGAAATTTCTGTGGTACTTCTACCATGACCAGACGCACAAAAAAGCCTCAAGAACCCATACCCTAAACTCGACAGGAAGTCCGCCATTTTGAATTTGGCGACCGATTTGGGACGATTTACACACTCCGTACTTTAACGAACTCCTCCTAGGGATTTAGTCGGATCAACTTAAAATTTCTGCTGTACCTTCTAAAGGCATTGACGATGTAAAGTTGTGCTATCTGCGCGTTTTCGTCGATGGGCGTGTCCGTGGCGTCGATGATTCGCCATGAAACAGGAAGTTGTAGTAACTTGGCTGTAAATGCCCAGATCTGCACGAAATTTTACACATTTGACAAGAGTCCCGCCCTGAACAAATCTACATGCCGACATTCACCCACAGTCATAGCGCCACCTAGTGGCAACAGGAAGTGTCCTTTAACAAAGCAGCGAAAAATTTCACAGCTGCACCGACTGAGCCGCAGAATATGCAACGCGGCTGCCTCACACCCCAACGCGCTACAGGTGCGAGGGCCCGCCCATCGCTGCTTGCAGCTTTAATTTATTTTTATTTATTTATTTTTTTTTTTTCTGCAAAGTAAGTGCCATTTTCGGGGCCGCAACATGCTCAAAAACTCACCAAATTTGGCACACATGTCAGGACTGGTGAAAAATTTCGTATTTTGTGGGTTTCGCAGATGGGCGGGGCAAAATGGCACGCTAGCGCCACCTAGAAAATTGGAAAAAATTAGCCCCTCGTCCACGTTCAACCTACATGCACGGAATTTGGTGGGGACGTGTATCATATCAAGACACACAAAAAAGCCTCAAGAACCCATACCATAAACTCGACAGGAAGTCCGCCATTTTGAATTTGGCGGCCATTTTTGGACGATTTACACACTCTGTACTTTAACGAACTCCTCCTAGGGATTTAGTCGGATCGACTTCAAATTTCTGCTGTGCCTTCTAAAGGCATTGACAAAGTAAAGTTGTGCTCTCTGCTCGTTTTCATCGATGGGCGTGTCCGTGGCGTCGATGATTCGCCATGAAACAGGAAGTTGTAGTAACTTGGCTGTAAATGCCCAGATCTGCACGAAATTTGACACATTTGACAAGAGTCCCGCCCTGAACAAATCTACATGCCGACATTCACCCTAAGTCGTAGCGCCACCTGCTGGCAATAGGAAGTGACCTTTAACGTAGCAGCCCCCGCCATATGTTTGACCGACATGTACGAAATTTCTGTGGTACATCTACCATGACCAGACGTACAAAAAAGCCTCAAGAACCTATACCCTAAACTCGACAGGAAGTCCGCCATTTTGAATTTGGCGACCGATTTGGGACGATTTACACACTCCGTACTTTAACGAACTCCTCCTAGGGATTTAGTAGGATCAACTTCAAATTTCTGCTGTACCTTCTAAAGGCATTGACGATGTAAAGTTGTGCTATCTGCGCATTTTCGTCGATGGGCGTGTCCGTGGCATCGATGATTCGCAATGAAACAGGAAGTTGTAGTAACTTGGCTGTAAATGCCCAGATCTACACAAAATTTTACACATTTGACAAGAGTCCCGCCCTGAACAAATCTACATGCTGAAATTCACCCACAGTCATAGCGCCACCTAGTGGCAAGAGAAAGTGACTTTTAACGAAGCAGCCCCGGACGCATGTTTGACCGACCTGTACGAAATTTCTGTGGTACATCTACCATTTCCAGACGCACAAAAAAGCCTCAAGAACCCATACCCTAAACTCGACAGGAAGTCTGCCATTGCTAATTTTACCGCAAGTTTTGGATGATTTACTCATTACGTACTTTAACTAACTCCTCCTAGGGATTTAGTCTGATCGACTTCAAATTTCTGCTGTGCCTTCTAAAGGCATTGACGATGTAAAGTTGTGCTATCTGCGTGTTTTCGTCGATGGGGGTGTCCGTGAGGTCGATGATTCGCCATGAAACAGGAAGTTGTCGTAACTTGGCTGTAAATGCCCAGATCTACACAAAATTTTACACATTTGACAGGAGTTCCGCCCTGAACAAATCTACATGCCGACTTTCACCCACAGTCATAGCGCCATCTGCGGGCAACAGGAAGTGACCTTTAATGAAGCAGCCCCCACTGCGTGTTTGACCGACATGCACAAAATTTCTGTGGTACATCTAACATGTCCAGACGCACAGAAAAGCCTCTTGGAGCGATGCCCTAAATTCAACAGGAAGTCGGCCATTTCTAATTTTACCGCCATTTTTGGATGATTTACTCATTACCTACTTTAACGAACTCCTCCTAGGGATTTAGTCGGATCGACTTCAAATTTCTGCTGTGCCTTCTAAAGCCATTGATGATGTAAAGTTGTGCTATCTGTGCATTTTCGTCGATGGGCGTGTCCGTGGCGTCGATGATTCGCCATGAAAAAGGAAGTTGTATTAACTTGGCTGTAAATGCCCAGATCTGCATGAAATTTTACACATTTCACAAGAGTCCCGCCCTGAACAAATCTACATGCCGACATTCACCAACAGTCATAGCGCCACCTGCTGGCAACAGGAATTGACCTTTAATGAAGTGTAGCAAATTCACAGCCGCACCGGCTGAGCTCCAGAATATGCAACGCGGCCGCCTCACAACCCGACGCGCTACAGGTGCGAGGGCCCGCCCATCGCTGCTTGCAGCTTTAATTTTTTTTCTTTTTTCTGCAAAGTAAGCGGCGTTTCCTCGGCCACAACATGCTCAAAAACTCACCAAATTTGGCACGCATGTCAGGACTGGTGAAAAATTTCATATTTTGTGGGTTTCGCGGATGGGCGGGGCAAAATGGCTCGCTAGCACCACCTAGAAAATTGGAAAAAATTAGCCCCTCGTCCACGTTCAACACACATGCACGAAATTTGGTGGGAATGTGTATCATTTCAAGACGCACAAAAAAGCCTTAAAAACTCATACCCTAAACTCGACAGGAAGTCCCCCATTTTTAATTTGGCGGCCATTTTGGGATGATTTACACACTCCATACTTTAACTAACTCCTAGAGATTTAGTCGGATCGACTTCAAATTTCTGCTGTGCCTTCTAAAGGCATTGACGATGTAAAGTTGTGCTATCTGTGCGTTTTCGTCGATTGGCGTGTCCGTGGCGTCGATGATTCACCATGAAGTACCACCATTTTTGGATGATTTACTCATTACGTACTTTAACGAACTCCTCCTAGGGATTTAGTCGGATCGACTTCACATTTCTGCTGTGCTTTCTAAAGGCATTGATGATGAAAAGTTGTGCTATCTGGGCATTTTCGTCGATGGGCGTTTCCGTGGCGTCAATGATTCGCCATGAAATAGGAAGTTGTAGTAACTTGGCTGTAAATGCCCAGATCTGCACGAAATTTTACACATTTGACAAGAGTCCCGCCCTGAACAAACCTACATGCCGACATTCACCCACAGTCATAGCGCCACCTGCTGGCAACAGGAAGTGACCTTTAACGAAGCAGCCCCTGCCGCACGTTTGACCTACATGTACGGAATTTCTGTGGCACATGGACCATGTCCAGATGTACAAAAACGCCTCTTGGAGCAATGCCCTAAAACCAACAGGAAGTCGGCCATTTTGAATTTTCTATCAATTTTTGGGTGATTTGGATGTGTACCAAATTCACAGCCGCACCAGCTGAGCTCCAGAAACGCGGCCGCCTCACACCCTGACGCGCTACAAGGTGTGAGGGCCTGCCCATCGCTGCTTGCAGCTTTAATTTGCTTGTATATCTGCTTGTTACCCCCTTATTACCCCAAACTTAACATACTGTTCCCTTATGCCTACACTGAATTACACTATAATTACAGAAACGTACACCATAATTTCAGTGTACTTACGAAGTTATTTGCAGGTTGTATATCTACTTGTTACCCCTTTATTACCCCAAACTTAACATATTGTTCCCTTATACCTACACGGAAGTACACTATAATTACAGAAACGTACACTGTAATTTTAGTGTACTTACAAAGTTATTTGCAGGTTGTCAATCTGTTTGTTACCCCTTTATTACCCAAAACTTAACTTATTGTTCCCTTATACTTACACGGAAGTTCACTATAATTACAGAAACGTACACCGTAATTTCAGTGTACTTACACAGTTGTTTGCGGGTCGTAAAATAAAGTGTTACCGATTTTTTTGTGAAAAGTATGTGAAAAACATTGTCATTAATATTTTAGAATAGATATAGTGATTAAAGACACTCTACTACTAGATTTACTACAAATGTTCTACTAAAGTCTGCACATGGTCACTCCCTCCTCGCTGTGAACATCCCCAACTTGCATCATAATTGGAATCATGAGAACATAGTTTTTGTGACAGACTGTGAATGTGTCAGGGATTTTTGTTTTTTTTATTCAGAGGGACAAAACCAAAATTGTCCATGGTTTATCTTCTAGTCAAGTTTAGACTTTCATAATATGATGAAAAATATTACATATATCATTATATACTTTTTTGAATCCTGAACAAGAAGGTATGTGCTTTACTAATTTAATTTATTTTACTGTGGGGGATAGGTTATTCCTGTGACCTAGTTTCATTTATTACATTTATTTGTGTTGTCCTTAATGTAACATATTTCACACACACACACACACACACACACACGCACACACACACACACACACACACACACACACACACACACACACACACACACACACACACACACACACATTTGCACATTTTTTATATAATGTTATGTTATCATATTCATCATACAAAATGTCTTTCCTATCTTTTGATTCTTTAATGTCAGTCCTATCTTTTGATTCTTTAATCCTTCTTTTAGTATTTAACATAAGTTAAACATCATGAGACATTTAGTATAGGTTTGAGTATATGAGGGTGAAGGACATTTTTGGAGTGATTAAATTATTAAAGTAATTCAAGAACACTGAATGAATTTGTTTTAGTACACGGTCAGTCACTAATGTAACTGTAGATACTGTTTTGTTTGTCTTTATTGTCAGGCATTTTATCTGTCCCTCACTGATGTTCTGCACACGAGACCATCTGACTTTCTTTACCTCATAGTTTTAGTGAAGCATGTTAACTGCTTTACTGCTTCAGGAGACATTTTTTTCAGGATGATTTTAGGTAAGTTTCAATGTCAACTTTATTTATATATCACCATTAAAAACAATGTTTGTTGACCGAAGTGCTGTACAATATGTAAAAAAACAAAAAACAAACAAACTTAACAACATAACAGATTACAAACAAAATACTACACAAATAAGCTATGATTAAAATCTAGAGAAAATAGATATGTTTTGAGATTTGCTTTATAATCGTGTAGTGTAGGGACAATTCTTTATGCTTTACTCTTTTTAATGTTCGGTCACATAAGACATCTGTTATTAGATGTGCTCCGATCAGGATTTTTGGAGCAGATCACCGATTACTGGAAGCTGTATCACCCGATACTGATACCGATCACCGATTACAGGGTCTATTTGAAGCCTTCTATTTATCATGTAGCATTATTATTAAATTATATTTAACAACAATGTACATTTAAGTATACATGTATTACATGTATTATACATGTATTACATTTAAGAGAAGACAATGTATCATGAATTTACACCTGTGTATTTATTTATTTATTTTTAAGTGCACAGCAACAAAAAAATACAAATAACTAACAACTTCCATATCTGTATATATCTATAACATTGCTTTTTTCTGGGATGCTTAGTTAGATTTTGTGGGCATTTAGAGAGGAAGAGAGAGATAGAGAAAGAGACAGTAGAGATTATTAGATTAAAGGGGTGGTTGATTGCGATTTCACTTTTTTCATTTTAAATAGTGTGTAATGTTGCTGTTGGTGCATGAATAGTATTTGCAAAGTTGCAGCGCTGAAAGTTCAATGTAAGCAGAGATATCGTCTTTTAAAAATCATATACACTATACACTTATACTTATACAGTATACACCAACATGTGTGCCAATTTAGTCCCAATTAGTATACTTCGGGTACATAGATATTAGTATACTTATTACATAAAGAATAGTTAAAATAACTTGAACTTTACTTAAGTATTCTCTATGAAACTTGAAGTATACTTATTTTTTGTTTGAAGGTATGCAAGAGCAAATCCATTAAAGGATTTAAAGACCTACTGGTCTTTCTGCAAATGTTTTAAAGCAACACTTTAAATACATTCTGTTGCAAACTGGAAGGCATTGCAAATATATTCAAACCAGATTAATGTGCTCCTCTTTCTTATCCCTTCCTTCCCATGTTATAATATCTTTAGAATTTGTCATGCTGTTTTTTCTCACGGACGTAACAGCAAAGTTTGGGACCACCCCGCATCTTAAACAGATTGTCATCGGACGGTGTTATGAATATGTAACCCTGGTTAATCCCCACCCCAGGTAAGATGTATAAGCATTTTGCAAACTAATATTGCTTATTTAAAATGTCTAAATAGGGAAATGTA
The DNA here is from genome assembly GCF_016745375.1 of Pimephales promelas. The sequence goes on from NW_024121455.1 coordinate 6,131,102, forward strand.
ATAATATATTGTTTTATGAAGTCTGTTTTATATGATTTCATTGATATTTGCTGAGACAGTTCAGCTCTGCTATCTGGCTCATTACTTTCACGTTCATTAGCTAATATTGCAAGTCCTTGAAAATTTTTATTTTAAATTGTAGAAATTTTCTCTCTAACAGGTATAATTGTGAGGAGATATGGCAGGAGTTTGAAAAGGCTGTGGTTAGGAGATCACCCTGCGATGTGAGAGTTAAAGATTACCAAAAAATGTTCCTGGCCATCACTCAGATTTTACCATGTGGCAAGGTGATTTCTTTCAAGTGTTTTCAAATTAGAAACTTAACAACAGTATAGAAAGTTTAAAGTATTTAAAGTATTTAAAGATGTATTCAATCTTTAGATTGACACTTTAAAGCTAAGAATAAAACTGAGCTCAGAAGTTGGCTCAAGCAAATAGTGTCATGATTCTGCCTTCTTGTCCTTGATTTTCTCTAGTCGTGAGGCAGGATCATGACCGAATCATGTTTTGTGTGCAAGCGCATGGCCTGTTTGGGCCATGTGCTTGTGTTGTCTTACGTTACCCCGCCCCCTTGTTATCCTCGTCTTGTCATTATTGTCTAGTCAGTTTCACCTGTCCTTGTCATCATTAGTGTTCCCCTTTATAATCCCCTTGTGTTTGCTGTCCTGTGTCGGTTCATTGTTTGATGTTGTCATTTGTTGCGTGCGTACCTTGATAAACTTACCTGTGCTGTGAGTACCTTGATGAACTTACCTGTGCTGTGAGTACCTTGATAAACTTACCTGTGCTGTGAGTACCTTGTTAAACTTACCTGTGCTGTGAGTACGTTGTGAGAGTCTTGTCTAGTGTTATTACTGATCCTGTTTCTGGTTTTGATTTATAGTCTAGTTTGTCAAGTGTTAGTCTAGTTTAGTCATTCAGTGTTCTTTCCATGTTTTGCCCCCTCGTGGGTTTTGTTTTCCCCTTGTTTTCTGTATAGTTAAACGTTTAATCACTGCATCCAGTCTGCGCTTGGGTTCTCCTTCCGTCCACCTGACAAATAGTGTGAATGGGCTTTGAATTTTAAGTAAAGAAATAAAGCAAAACAACAAAAACAAGCCTGTAAGGAAATAGACACAGTATATGGTACATGTTGCACAAAGCTGGTTTCAGTGGCTAGGTGAATTCAGTTTGAGCAATCTTAGATTTTTGATGCTCAATAAGTTGGATTGGTTTAAGTGGTGTTCGTTACAATGGTAACTTGCGTTACATGTCTAACCTACTCCAGAACAGATTATTCTGGTTCAAAGAATTTTGTTGTTATCTCTGAATTATATTATTAATTGAATATCCTCAATGCATTACAGGAAAGCAATAATAAATGAGGAATTAAATTAATTAAAAATATAATTTTTATTTATATAGTTAATAATATAATACATACATATAAATTAAAGCTTTAGAATGTGTGTGTGTATATATTTATATATATAAATATATATTAATTATTTTTCATTATTCAATTTACTTTAGTTCAGTACACTTTATTGCCCCCAAGGGGAAAATTGTCTTGGTGCCCACATGCACATACACTGTCATTTAATCCCTCCTACCATGTAATACATTCAACGGTCTAACACATATTTATCAAAATACCTAAATGGCTAAACCACAACACAATTTTAAAATACAAGCATCATAGAAAAATCATCAGCATCATAAGCATAATAAGAAGTGATTTCATATTCTTCAAAAGTCTGATTAAAGTAAGTACAAAAGATTTCTTGGAACGATTTTACCTACACACTGGCAAACTATCCACCTTTTTCTGCGCCTGTTCTATTTCCCATGATTCATAGCGGGTTCAACTGACTAACCGGTTTTCCACTTCCTGTTGAAGTATTTGTTTACATAGAATGCTAGCACAGTCCAGACCACTCATCTATTGTCACAAACTGCTCCAGCCTTCCAGCACCAGAACCCATATTGGGTCTAACCATCTGTCGACCTCAGAACGACAACGACGAATCTCGAATCATCTCTGCTTGTATTGTGGAACCGTCAGCCATCAACTACTCACCTGTCCCATTCGTCCTCCCCGGCCAGCAGTGAGTACAGTTCGTCTCCCGTTATCCATCTCTTCTATGAAATATACACCAGTTACCATTACTTACCAACATCGATCTCCTCCAGTACAAGCATTGATTTACTCCGGTTCTACAGGCAACTTCATCGCGCTATCCACTCTTCAGCGACTCCAGACTCAACAGAGAGCTATTCCCCACAGTCTACATGTACAGTCCATCCTGGGGAAACCTCTTGGCTGAGGACGAATCGGACATCGTAGCCTGGATATGTTGTTGCAGATCGGCCATCTTCATCGGGAGGAAATATCGTTTCTGGTGCTGGAGGGCTCAACTGCTGAGATCATCCTGGGACGCCCGTTGTTAGAGAAACATTCTCCCAACATCCAGTGGTCCTCCGGTGAGATCTTGCAGTGGGGAAAGAACTGTTTCAGCCGTTGTCTTCTCTCAGTCAGAAAATCCTCACATCCATCATCTGTTCCATTATCCACGGTTTCCCTTGCATCCACTTCTGTCGAGAGTCCACCTGTAGAAAATCTACGCGAAATTCCCTCTCCTTACCGGGCGTTCCAGGATGTCTTCAATAAGCATATGGCAACCACACTTCCACCTCATCGGCCATGGGAGTGTGCGATCGACCTGCTGCCTGGGGCGGTGCTACCGCATGGTAAGATCTATCCATTGTCCATCCCGGAGCAGAAGGCCATGGAGGAGTATATCGAGGAGGCGCTACAACAAGGTTACATCCGTCCATCAACCTCCCCTGCCACTTCCAGCTTTTTCTTCGTTGTGAAGAAGGACGGAGGCTTGCGCCCCTGCATCGATTACCGGACTCTCAACCATGCCACAGTCAAATTCCGTTATACCCTTCCTCTGGTCCCAGCCGCGTTGGAACACCTGTTCACCAAGCTAGACCTCCGTAGTGCCTACAATCTGATTCGGTTTCGCAAAGGAGACGAGTGGAAGACCACGTTCATAACTCCAGCAGGGCACTATGAATATCTTGTGATGCGGTCTGTCCAACTCACCTTCTGTGTTCCAAGGGTTCATGTACGAGATCTTCCGTGATATCCTGAACCAATTTGTCATCATCTATATCGACGACATCCTCATTTACTCTGCCAACCTGCCTGAACACATCCGTCACGTTCAGTTTGTCCTCCATCATCATCTTTACTTAAAGCTAGAGAAATGTGAGTTCCATCAGAAAACCATCCAGTTCCTAGGCTATGTCATCACTCCTCAAGGTGTCACCATGGACCAGAGGAAGGTGGACGCCGTCACCAGTTGGCCTCGACCCACCAATATCAAGGAACTACAACATTTCCTGGGCTTTGCCAATTTCTACCGTTGCTTCATCAAGGGTTTCAGTCAGATCAGCGCTCCTGTCACATCTCTACTTAAAAGTGGGGCCAAGTCTCTGTCCTGGACCACCCAACCCACCAGCGCCTTCGAGGAGTTGAAGAGGTCCTTCAGTTCTGCTCCTACCCTCATCCTTCCTGATCCATTCCTCGTAGAAGTCGATGCCTCCACCACCAGGGTAGGAGCAGTCCTCTCACAGCGGCAGGGGAACCCACCCCGACTCCATCCATGTGCCTTCTTCTCCAAATAACTGTCCCCGACGGAGCAGAATTACGATATCGGCAACAGGGAACTGCTAGCCATCAAACTCGCCTTGGAGGAGTGGAGACACTGGCTGGAGGGAGCTAAACATCCGTTCATAGTCATCACCGATCACCGCAACTTGGAATACTTACGTGAAGCCAGAAGACTTAACACCCGCCAGGCTCGCTGGGCACTCTTCTTCACTCGCTTCAACTTCAAGGTCACCTACCGTCCCGGTCATAAGAATGTCAAAGCAGATGCCCTGTCCCGTCAATTTCAACCTGACTCCAGCCTGTCTGTTCCTGATACAATCCTCCCTCCAGCCCTAGTGGTTAGCCCCATCCAGTGGAGCCTGGACAACCACATCACCGAAGCCACCCAGTCAGAACCTCCTCCGCCGGGAGGTCCTGAGGGACGGGTCTATGTACCCACACGGTTACGTCTATTCCTCATGGAATCAGTTCATACATCCCCGGGCTCTGGACTCCCAGGCAGCCACCATACCCTCTCGCTCATCCAACAGCGCTATTGGTGGCCAAACACGACCCAGGATGTCTCCCGGTACGTGAAGGGCTGCTCAGTCTGCGCCATGGCCAAAGTTCCCCGCCAACTCCCGGAAGGAAAGTTCCCCTTCCTGTACCCACACGACCCTGGTCTCACTTAGGGGTTGACTTCGTCACCGACCTACCCGCTTCAGACTCTCATACATGCATCCTTGTGGTGGTCGATCGTTTCTCAAAAGCCTGCAAACTCATCCCCCTGGCCGGTTTGCCTACCGCCTTTGAAACCGCAGAAACACTCTTCCATCAAATCTTCCGTCACTTCGGCATCCCCGAAGATATAGTGTCTGACCGTGGACCCCAGTTTATTTCTTGAGTGTGAAAGGCATTCTTCAACCTGTTAGGTGTTTCAGTCAGCCTGATTTCCGGATACCATCCACAGTCCAACGGCCAGACTGAGCGGAAGATACAGGAGATCGGGAGATACCTACCAGGACTGCTGGAGTCGTTATCTCCCCAGGGCGAGTATGCACAAAATTCCCTTCCTCAACCTACTACCGGACTCACTCCCTTCCAGTGCATACTCGGTTTCCAACCACCACTATTCCCCTGGTCCGGAGAACCCCCCAACATTCCGGCAGTCCATCACTGGTTCCAGATGAGCGAGAGGGTCTGGGACTCAGCCCATGTACACCTCCAGCGGGCTATCCGGAGACATAAGAGCCAGGCCGACAACAGACATTCAGCGACACCTCAATATCAACCAGGGCAATTGGGCTGGCTCTCTACCCGGGACATCCGTCTCCGGCAGCCCTGTTGTTAGCTGAGTCCCAGATGTATAGGTCCGTTTGCCATACAGAGGCAGATCAATGAGGTCACCTACCGGTTATCACTCCCGGCTCACTACCGAATCTCACCCTCATTCCATGTTTTGTTGCTTAAGCCCTATACTAATCCTCTCACTCCTCCTTCCCCAGGGTCTGGTGCTGAAGATGTACCTCCTCCTCCCGTGGACCCTGACGACGACAACATCTAACGAGTCCACGACATCCTTGACTCCCAATGACGGGGAGGCCATCTGTAATATCTCGTGGACTGGGAGGGCTTTGATGCCGAAGATGTTGGGTGCATCGTGAGGACATTTTGGACCCCACTCTCCTTAAAGACTTCCACTCTGCTCACCCGACTCGTCCAGCACCTAGAGGTTGTGGTCGTCCCCGTCGTCGGTCCATTCCGCCAGCGGGAGCTGGCCGTGGAAGGGGGGGGGGGTACTGTCACGGATACACCAGCCTCAGCGCCAGACACCTTCACTCCGCCCACTCGATCTGCTTCCCCGGATTTCTAATCACCATCACCTGTCACCAACACCTGCCTGCAATCCCCGTCTCATTCACCCTCACCATAAAAGAGTCATCTGTTCACCTCTCCAGTTGTCTGGTCTCGTCTATTGATACGACTACAGACTCCAGCCATTCCCTGAATCAACTTACCTGCTACTTGCCTTACAAGCGATCTTCATCCAACCCGTCTTCCGTCAGCTCTCCGTTCCTGGTCCGGTCCCTCTGATCCCTGTCTTCCGTCTGCCTTCTATTCTCACCCAGCCTGCAAAAGATAAGAGACTCTATTTACAAGACTGCTCTACGTTACGTGCAATTCTCTCTTAACCAGATACTCACCTGCCATTTCCCGTTGCTACCTACTGCAATACATTCTTTAAACTTACCCGTCTGTGTCTTCCAGTTCTGTGACATGGGCCAGTTCTCCTTTGGCGTTAATGAACTAGAGGCCGGATTTACAGTAACTGTAAGGTAAAAATGTATATGAATGTCTCTAAACAGACTAAACGTGAACCTGTGATAAATGCTGATGGTGTTCACATGTGCATTAAGAATTGATTCTATAGTTATGTGCGTTTGAATATATGTGCGCAGGTTTGTAATTCCCTACATGCCTCAACAAACTACTTGTCTTGTCTATAAATTTGATAAAGAATTTTTGTTTTATTTTTTTCACTTCGTGGTAGGTACGCGGAACGAAATCCACAACGCTTTATCTGTAGAGTGGGAAAGGGATTTTCCATAGGGAGAGGCTAGTTGGCACTTCATTGTCATCGGGTCTAAGCTCCTCGTCAGATCTGGATACGGCCTGGATCCGGCAGGCTGCGGGAAAACCTTGGGATAAATAAAGACACTCAAATTAGTGTAGATGCCATTCTTTTTATGATCTAACGAGTACATCAGGATTTGAAGAGATTCACTTTGAAATTGATTTATGATATGTTTTAGCTTACCTCAAGGGCATCCAAGATGTAGGTGTCTTTGTTTCCATTACAATAATCGGTAACACTTTAGAATACTGTATCTTACTTACTGCATAACTAATAAGGAATTAATGAAGAACTAATAGGTAATTCTTTATTAACACTTAAGTCACTACTGTTAACTACTAAGGAAGATATGTTAACTAATCAGCATGTAATATAATTTTATGATTGTGTTAAGTATCAGTTAGTTAATCAATAGCTAATGAATTCTGTCATACCTCCTGAAGAACTACTATTAATTATCTATTAATTAAGGTTCAATAAAAATAACTATGAAGTAACTACTAATTAACAGTCATACATAGTAGTCAGTTTGTCATTCTTCAGCACTAATAAGAAAAATAAGTGCAGACATTTACCTATAGGCTATGATCTGCAAATAAGCAAAAACATCTCATGTATATATTACACCTTATTATTATACTTAGTTATTATACATTTTAAACTTCTTTTGCACCATTCAAGTTACGGCAATATCGCGGTAGCCACATACACTGAGCCTGCGTTCTCCCAAGGTTTTTTTCTCCATTCTGTTACCTGATGGAGTTTTGGTTCCTTGCCACTGTTGCCTTTTTCACTTCTCTTCGCCTTTGTCGCAAGTAATTGTCGTGTATTTTACAAAGGTTTAGATGATTACGTTAATATATATAGGCTAATTTTTTTTTTTTTACAGTAAGTTTGATTTGAGTCAGAAGTATGTGATAATTCTTTATTAATTACTAATGGGTTCCCTACAAGCCTAATTCCTAGATAATTATTTGAGAATTATTAATTACTTACTAATGGGTTCCCTGTATTGTCACTTTAGAATACTGTTCCAGCTTCTAAGTAATTCCTGAAGAACTATTTAAAAGTTATTTATTAATTACTAATAAGTTCCTTATATTTTCACTTTACAAGACTGTTTCAGATTATAAGTAGCCTAATTCCTGGATAATTCTTTATTAATTACTAATGGGTTCCCTATATTTTCACTTTAGAATACTGTTCCAGCTCCTAAGTAATTCCTGCACAATTATTTGATACTTATTTATTAATTACTAATAAGTTCCCTATATTTTCAGTTTCCCTCAGTCGTTGCCTCAAATACATGAATTTACTCAGTGGTATTCTATGCTGAGGAAAAGAGACACACACAGTACTGTATATAAAATATACAAATAATCTGAGGTTAGTTTTGTATGATTGTTCAGTAGTTACTTTTTAGTTATTTTTCTTGAACCTTAATTAATATATAATTAATAGTAGTTCTTCAGGAGGTATGACAGAATTCATTAGTTATTTATTAACTAACTGATACTTAACACAATCATAAAATTATATTACATACTGATTAGTTAAACACATCTTCCTTAGTGTCACGGTGTGGGTGCAGGCAGAAGAACAGGCAGATTCCAAAAAGCTCCAATGCAAGGGTTTAATCACAAATACACAGGATACAGGCAGGCGGAACACGGGGTAACATTAACATTGACCGACAACGACTGAATGGAACTGAACAAACTAAATACACAGAGGAATTAAGCTAAATGAGGTGAACACAGGTGGAAATGATAATGACAGGACGAGGAACAGGTGGCTGATTGGGGAGTGAGTCCGGGAGAGGAACAAGAGGATCCTGGGAAGTGTAGTGCAGATGACGGGACAGACAGGTGAAGACGGCAGACTGTGACATCACTCCCCCTCCCGGTAGGCGTGGCCTCACGCCGTAACATCAATGGGGAGGGGGGGTGGGCGCCCTGGAGGCTGTGGAGGGCGTGGTCAGGAGGGAGAAGCCCCCCCCAGGGTGGAGCAGGCTGAGGGCGAGGCCAGGGCGGAGCAGGCTGAGGGCGAGGCCAGGGCGGAGCAGGATGAGGGCGTGGCCAGGGCGGAGCAGGCTGAGGGCGAGACCAGGGCGGAGCAGGCTGAGGGCGAGACCAGGGCTGAGCAGATGGAGGGCGAGACCAGGGCGGAGCAGATGGAGGGCGAGACCAGGGCGGAGCAGAAGGAGGGAGGACCCCTGGTGGAGCCGATGGAAGCGGGGCTGACCACACCAGGGGGCCGACTGACAGGGGCGGAGCAGATGGGAGAGGAGACCAGGGTGAAGCTGAGGGACTGACGACGGGAGGAGCTGATGAGGGACCGTGGGAACATGGGGACACCGCAAGCTCTGGTGACTGAAGTGAAGACAGGGGTACAGAGGGACACGGTGAGGACAGAGGGAGTGAGGGCCGATGGGTGACTGGAGGGAGTGAAGAATCCAACTGAAGCAGGGGGGTGAAATGACGGGGCAAGGCAAACAAATGGAAGTCCAGAGGTGAAGGACGGGTGATGAGGGACCGAAGGGAATCCAGAGGGGCGAGGGAGCCTGGACGAGCTGGTGGACAGAGGGGCCATGGAGGAGCTGAGGGAGGTAGAAGCCACGGGGGAGCCAATGGGACCGGGGGCCGCGGAAGTGTCTCTGTGGAGGAGGTAGGAGGCGAACACTGAGGATCCCATGGCCAGGCAGGTTTCGGGGGACTGGAGAGCAGAAGAGTAAACGGAGGGCAGGTGAGAGGAGGTGGGCGAGGGAGGCTGGGTGGGATCCTGGTCTCCGGCTGGACGGTCTGGACGATCTCCGGCTGGACGGTCTCCGGCTGGACGGTCTGGACGGTCTCCGGCTGGACGGTCTGGACGGTCTCCGGCTGGACGGTCTGGACGGTCTCTGGCTGGACGGTCTGGACGGTCTCTGGCTGGATGGTCTGGACGGTCTCTGGCTGGACGGTCTGGACGGTCTCTGGCTGGACGGTCTGGACGGTCTCTGGCGCGGGCTGGACGGGGCTGGACGGAACCAGCGAAGAGGAGAGTTTGGGCTCGGCGGGGCTGGACGGAACCAGCGGAGAGTAGAGCTCGGGCTCGGCGAGGCTGGACGGATCCAGCGGAGAGGAGAGCTCGGCGAGGCTGGACGGAACCAGCGGAGAAGAGAGCTCGGGCACGGCGAGGCTGGACGGAACCAGCGGAGAGGAGAGCTCGGCGAGGCTGGACGGAACCAGCGGAGAAGAGAGCTCGGGCACGGCGAGGCTGGACGGAACCAGCGGAGAGGAGAGCTCGAGCTCGGCGGGGCTGGACGGAACCAGCGGAGAGGAGAGCTCGAGCTTTGCAGGGCTGGCGTGGAGCGCCGGCTTTCTGGGGACAAGAACCAAACGGGGCCGCCGAATTGGATGGAGGATCCCCAGAAAAGTCACGGCGTCCATGTTTCTTTGGGGTCGGTCAATCTGTCACGGTGTGGGTGCAGGCAGAAGAACAGGCAGATTCCAAAAAGCTCCAATGCAAGGGTTTAATCACAAATACACAGGATACAGGCAGGCGGAACATGGGGTAACATTAACATTGACCGACAACGACTGAATGGAACTGAACAAACTAAATAGACAGAGGAATTAAGCTAAATGAGGTGAACACAGGTGGAAATGATAATGACAGGACGAGGAACAGGTGGCTGATTGGGGAGTGAGTCCGGGAGAGGAACAAGAGGATCCTGGGAAGTGTAGTGCAGATGACGGGACAGACAGGTGAAGACGGCAGACTGTGACACTTAGTAGTTAACAGTAGTGAAGAAGTAGTTAATGAAGAATTACCCATTAGTTCGTCAATAATTCCTTATTAATTCTGCAGTAAGTAAGATACAGTATTCTAAAGTGTTACCCTGAAATGTTATGACCATGTTAAGAATATAAAACCCCCACAATTGTTCACTTTTTAGACATGTTACTTTTGTGATTAGTAATTAATTGGTTATTATTTCTTAGTTCACAAGTGGTTCTCAATGAGGATATATTTCTTTAGTAACAATCAAATACCTACCAAGGAACTACCTTTGTTACTAAATTACCTATTACTTAATGATTAGTTAATATTGCTTCCATATTAGTTAATAGTATTAACTTCGGTGTTAATGCAGTACTACCTATTACTTCCTGCATAGCTACTTGTTAACTACTGACCATTATTTTAAAGTGTTACCCATTTCAGAAGCATGTGCCTCAAATGGGTTCTTTGTGGAAACCAGTTTATGAAGTTTATACATCCCCCCAAATACATTAGCTAGGTTGAGATTGTGACCACTACTCTTGCCAGGATGGACGCATGTTCTCTGTTTATTTAAAACTTAAACATAAAATAATCCTAATAAAGACAGTTTTTAAAAATAAATCTTAAATAATTAGGAAGTGATGCTGACACTCTCATGATTGGATTAGTTCACTATTATGAGCTCTATTGAATGTCAGTCACATATATCTCAGACTCCAAAGACCTATAACTTTATGTTACAGTAGCTGCCTGAGGAGGACTTCTCTTTAGCACATGAATATAAACATTGATGTTCACTTGTCAAAAACAATTAGCATCTTTAATGAAGAAATTGGCTGCATTTATGTTACGATAAGCGCAAAACCACATCTTCCAGATTACAGTGTTTGTTAGAATATTAGTGCCTCACAGAACATGTACAGTATGTGTCAAATATAAAATTAAATTACTTGTATCATTTGTGAAAAACATGTTAACTCCTCAATAACTACTTAAAGGAGCAATGTGTGATTTTTAGCGACATCTAGTGGTTCGGTTGCGAGTTTGCACCAGGTTTGCACTAAGGGCTCAGCCCACTGCTCACCCCTACCTTTCGAAGAAGCTACGGTTGCTAAAACGGGACAAACATCTCGTCGGCTGAGACAGCAGAGAATAGCCAGAGTAAGCCAAGAGTGTGTAACATTGTCACTGTTTCTGTACCACAGTCCATTATAAACCACATCATGAATACTGTTTACAAAGCCATAGTCAGGTGAGGATCAAGGGTTTTAATATATAATTTAATAAAATAATATTAATCAGCTGATTGTCTCACAAACGTAACCAGCAGCACATTTATCCCCACATACTGTAGCAAACCCATAATACAGCGAGGGAGCAGCTATATATTTTTTCTAACAGGGTAGTAATAGTTTAGCTGGCTAATATGAGCTGTTACTGTGGCTGAGCTGGGACTCGTCCGCATGAGTCCAAAGGTCGGAAGTGCGCGCGCTGTTACAATCATGTCATCTCCGCATCCCATAGATACTATTTACTACACACAATAGGCTTTTTTTCTCTGATTTTGAAAAATCTTCGCGATCGACTTTAGTGATAAAAGACTTTAGTAAAAGTCTCTATCGACAGGTTAGTGATTCCTGTAACATACTGTTTTACGGTCAATGACATGAATACTAATCATCAGCTGTCTCACGAACATAACAGCACTATCCCCAACATAACAAACCCATAACACAGCGAGGGAGAACTAAGTTACATGAAACAATCCCAACTACATATTTTACACCACTCACAAGGGAAAAGTCACTACTCACGGAGTGTAAGGCTAGCTTTCCGCTACTTCTCTTTCAAGGTAGTGATGAAACGCGTTCTGTAGCACTGTGTGTTCGCGTTCGGCTACGGTAGGAATATGACGTCACAACATGGCGACCTTCATAGAAGGGGATTCCCGCGGTTATGGAGCTATTAATGTCTCATTCTAAGGTAATAAAAACATTACGGTTAATTAAGTAAGTTCTTTATACACCACTGAAAACATAGTTATGGATGTCATATTGCATTTCTGTTAATAGATACTCAACTTTGTTACACATTGCACCTTTAAGCGTTACCTTGTCATCCCGCAGGAACTAGTGATGTGGCCCATTATTTTAAAGTGAAAAACATGTTAACTCCTAACTAACTACAAGCGTTACCTTGTCATCCCGCAATGTTTACACAAGGTAACGCTTGTAGTAAGTTAGGCGTTAACATGTTTTTCACTTTCTAATCCAAGCGTTACCTTGTCATCCCGCAATGTTTACACAAGGTAACGTTTTTCTGTCTATCACTTGAGCACACCTGGGTGTGCTCTTTGATGCCAATCTTTCATTTGAAAAGTCACATGTCTTGTATCTGTAAAACCGCATTTTATCCATCTTATCGTCTATCTCTAAATTATTTCATATGCTCTCATTGACAAATGCAGAACAATTAGTTCATGCTTTCATGACATCAAGACTACCCTACTGGGTAACACTTTATTTGAAGGGGTGTGCATAAGACTGACATGACACTGTCATAAACATGACATAACACCTGTCATAAACATGAAGGAGTCTTTATATTTTTATTTCTTTTTTTTATATTTATTTGTTTATTTCGAGCAATATGTAGTTACACATGACAAGGCAATACGAAGCATTTTGGTTTAGTCTGTACAAGCCTTTAAATTCATCATATTTACATCAACTTTAACAAAACCTAAATCTATTGCTCGAAACTAAATCTATTGATCCACTCCGTTTCGAGCAATAGATTTAGGTTTTGTTAAAGTTGATGTAAATATGATGAATTTAAAGTAGGGTAGTCTTTGACTTCTAAGTTTGATAGAAGTCAAACTTATTTGAACCCACCCTGGTTACCAATAACAGGAAAAACAAAACAAAACAATAATAGTTGCTTCCTTACACTATGTGAATATTTCTAAAAAGATATTATAAGCTTTGTCTGTGTCGGTCTCTCCATAAACAGAACTCCAGTCTAGTACTCTCAGATCATTGTTAAATGAATTGATTGCATCTTGAGTTAATAATCTTTTGCAGCCTACATTACAGATTTCTTTTGTTTTAGAAACATTACAGTCATATATGAAAAAAACAGGTAAATGATCCGTAATATCACAAATAAACAACCCATTAATTATGTTATTTGTCAAGTTGTTAGTAAAGATATTATCAATTAAGGTTGCACTATGTGATGTGATTCTACTTGGTTTAGTTATTGATGGAAATACATTCTTTATTGTACATTCAAGTACATTCTTTCAATGAATTCATCGGTCAATTTATGTTTATTTGGATTTAAGAGATCAATGTTAAAGTCTCCACAAATAAATAAAGGCTTATTAACTTTTGAAAACATGTTCTCCATTTCTTCATTAAAAGTATCAATACTTGACCCAGGTGATATATAAACACAACTTATAATGATGTTTTTTTTTCTTCTTACCATTATTGATTTCTATTGTTATACATTCCATTAAATTATCACGTACAAATGACATATTGCTTAGAAGCGAATATTTTATAGTTTTGTGCACATATAGTGTGACCCCACCTCCAGTTTTATTTTGTCTATTCATGTAGTGCAGATCATAATCATCAATTTCAAAATGAATTCCTTTCTCTTGATTGAACCAGGTTTCATAAATCGCTATCACACTAAAGGGAAACACAAAACTTTGAAGATATTCACGTACTACATAAAAATTAGTATACAAACTTCTGCTATTGAAATGAATAATAGTCAATTTATCCTCAGTGAAGCAATTGTTGTTGTACTTTTCATTTGTATAGTAGTTACAATTGTTGTTAATAGAAAGGAAAATACTATCAGGATCAATATCAGTCTCTGCATCATGCATATTGTACTTGTCTATAAATTTGATTGTACTGCATCATGCATATTGCAATTGTAATTGTCCTTTTGACCACCAGTATGTGGCTCAGTGCTCATAGTGATAATATAAGTCAGATATTACCTTAGATGTTTCCAGATGACTGATGTGCATTATGATCATTGATACTTGTCCAACTCCTCCATGTTTTTTACTATGAGAATTTTCGCCTCCTCTGGAGACCCATTTAACTTGATGAAGATTTTTCCGTTTGTTACCCATGTGTGCTGGATTTTTTTCCTGTTTCCTGAGGTATCTTGCTTTTCTCGCTATGTCTGCATTCTTTTTTGTTAAGTGTTCATTTATATATACATTCGTTCCTTTGAGTTTGCGGCCTTGTTTTAACAGGGCCTTCTTGTTTCTCCTGTTGACAAATCTCAAGATGACTGCTGGTCTATCGTTGTTGATCCTTCTCGGTATAGGGTGGCAAGCTTCAATGCAATCCAAGTCCAGCTCAACTTTGCTCTGGAGAAAGGCTGCCACTTGTTGCTCCACTGAGTGCACTTCCCTCTCCCCCGGCTAATCTCCGCTGTCCGCGGCTACCGCGCGTACGTACGAGCGTGGTTTGATAGAAATATCAGTGATGAGCACGTCGTTCCTCCGGGAGTACTGCTCCAAGTCGTCAACCCTCCGTTCGAGCTCCGCGATCCTTTTATCCTTCTCAAGGTTTTGGAGGCGCAGCTGTTTAACCTCCTCTAATAATTCCAGAAGGCGGCTCTGCTGCGTCTTCACTGTACTCATCTCATCCGTTAGGAAGTCGAGCGATTTTTTTTTTTTTTTTTTTTTTTTTTTTAATATCGTCGACTTCCTCTGTCTGCACGTTCTTTTTTGGGCCCATTCCGCTGACGCGCCACCACCCGTGACAGTCTGTTTAATTCCAATCTCAACACGCTCACAAAACCTACTTAATTTGAAGTTAAATCGATTTTTCTCCTCTCACACTTCACAAACATCACTCACAGCGGCCATCTTGAATCAGTGGCCATCTTCGATCCCGATTTTAATGCAAAGTTGACATTGACAAAAATGTCTTTGTTATGACAACTTGACATTAACCAAGACAAAAATGTCTTTGTTATGACAACTTGACATTAACCAAGAAATCATAACCTGTCAACCTGTCACAATTATGTCATAACAGGTCTAATTATCAAACTTAAAGAAGTTATTTAGCTTTGTGTTAAAGGTATAGCGGAGGATTTTCTTTTTCCGGGTGGGTAGTCTATACTATTGGTCCACCTAAGTGTCAATCATTCTGGTGATATGTTTACGTAAGGCCGTCGTACGTGCTCATCCCTATGTAGTTTTCACTTTCAGGTGTATTATGTCGGAGTTACGGTTTCAGCCATTCCTTTGAAAATGGCTGAGGGTCGAAAGAGAAAAAATGTATACGAAGTGTTTGATAAGAAGAGAAAGGCAGCAGAATATAGAAACAAGACCAGAGTGATTTTGGGTTAATATCACACGCTGGCGTGCGCTAAAACAAAGCACAGGTTGGGCTTCTCACTGATGCTGCAGTCGCGAAGATTCTAATAGACAGGTAAAGTTTGTCATGCTATTTGGAGAAATCCATTTAAAATCACTAGTAAAAGTTAATGCAAGCTACTTAGCAATGCTAGCCCTGGCACAAGTCATGCACCGCATAGACACGGTAAACATCTCAATTTGTCTAAAGTAGCCTTTTGACCAAATGGTAAATGGTATCATGCTGAAATATTCTAAAACCTTGTGTGTTCATGTGTTCATATTCTAAAACCTTGTGTGTTTATTATTACACAAATGCAACAAGCTACTTCTCCATTACATATGCAACTATGTATAAAAATAATTTATACGTATTAACGTATTAACAATGAGACATTAGGTTAAGGACCAACGTAATAGCATTGCTTATATGTTGCCATGTAACGTAATTGCGATTTGCAAAATAGTTTCCTCCAAACGTATTTCCTGTGATAAAGGGTCGTACATATCATGTCTTGAGTCCTGGGTCACTCAATCGATCAGTATAATAAGTAAATAAAACACAGAAGGGCATTTGACATTTTGTCTTTTTTATGAATGTTTTTGAGTTAGTTTATAATTTGCAACATAATTGTGTAAGGCGTAATAGGCGTTCCCTCTCGGGAGCAAGAGTGTTGTGCTTGTGCATGTGCATTTTTTCTTTTTTTTAAATGGAGAGGGCGGGTCTTCTCTAAAATTCGGAAAGATCCTCCGCTATACCTTTAACATTATATTACCCTGTCATATGTTATGGTTGGTTTTAACTTTGGTTGTCATGACACCATTATAACTGTGACATAAATATTTTACTTGTCCTCAAGTAAAGTGGAACACATTGTACTAGTTATAAAGATGGCATTAAGGGTTATTACACTGTCAAATGCTTTGACAACAGTGTCACTAATATTTCTACCAGAAAGACTCTGGAGATAAAATGATGTAACAAAGCGTCCATTTATTGACAGCCCAGCAAGTAATTATTTTCAGAGTTCTTTGGCTTAGGCCCCGTCCATAGATCGTAATCCGAGGGTAGCGGATCAGCATTTCCTGCCTGAAGACGAAGGCAGGGGCGCAGCCGACCCCCCGGGAAGTGTAGACGGGACCAACCTGGTGGTGGTGGGGAGGGTGGAGGTTGTTGTTGCGTCGGCATCTGCGAACTCAAACATGTGTAAGTACCGATCTTTTATACCACAAGAATAAGAACATGATTGGATAACCTGAAGGTAACACGTGACGCGGTAATTAAGTCTTCCTGGCAGAACTTATGCTAAAGCTTTCATTTCTACCAGAAAGACTCGGGAGATAAAATGATGTAACAAAGCGTCCATTTATTGACAGCCCAACAAGTAATTATTTTCAGAGTTCTTTGGCGTAGGCCCCGTCCATAGATCGTAATCCGAGGGTAGCGGATCAGCATTTCCTGCCTGAAGACGAAGGCAGGGGCGCAGCCGACCCCCCAAAAGTAGGTGGATTGTAGATCCATCGGGACGGGGCCAGCCTTCCCCCCAAAATTGATGAACGAAAGTATACCCACTGGTCATGAATCCTAAATGTTCCTAAAATAAAAGGGAGATACCATAATTAGCATGATAAACATTAGACATATACCTATGTATACACTAAGTAGACCACATGGATATGATCACGATAATCCAGACATGGACGGGTCTCGATAGACCACAGATACAGGCATAGACAGATCTTGATAGACCGTACAGATACAGCCATGATAGCCAACATACAAAAGTCTTGATAGACCACGGATACGCCACGATATGCCAGACTTCGACTGGACTCTATAGACCACGGTTCACCAGTCTCTGCCCCGGAGGGCCACCAGAGCCCAGCTCCGACCCCGATCAAAACACACGCACCTGTGAGTTTCTACTGATCCTGAAGACCTTGATAAGCTTGCTCGGGTGTGCCTGATCAGGGCCGGAGCCAAACGCCGCAGGGCCGGCACCCCCCCAGGACTTAGACCGGCGAACCCTGCGATAGACTGTAGATACAGCCCCGAAAGCCAGACACATACTGGTCTCGTTAGACCACGCAGATATAGCCACGATGGCCAAACATGGACAGGTCTTAATAGAACACGATAAAGCCACAATAGGCCGGACATAGACAGGTCTCGATAGACCACAGATACAGCCACGATAGGCCAGACACAGACAGGTCTCGATAGACCACAGATACAGCCACGATAGGCAGACGCAGACAGGTCTCGATAGACCACAGATACAGCCACGATAGGCCGGACATAGACAAGTCTCGATAGACCACAGATACAGCCACGGTAGGCCAGACACAGACAGGTCTCGATAGACCACAGATACAGCCACGGTAGGCCAGACACAGACAGGTCTCGATAGACCACAGATACAGCCACGATAGGCAGACGCAGACAGGTCTCGATAGACCACAGATACAGCCACGGTAGGCCAGGCGCAGACAGGTCTCGATAGACCACAGATACAGCCACGATAGGCCAGACACGGACAAGTCTCGATAGGCCACAGATACAGCCACGATAGGCCAGACACAGACAGGTCTCGATAGACCACAGATACAGCCACGATAGGCCGGACATAGACAAGTCTCGATAGACCACAGATACAGCCACGGTAGGCCAGACACAGACAGGTCTCGATAGACCACAGATACAGCCACGGTAGGCCAGACACAGACAGGTCTCGATAGACCACAGATACAGCCACGATAGGCAGACGCAGACAGGTCTCGATAGACCACAGATACAGCCACGGTAGGCCAGGCGCAGACAGGTCTCGATAGACCACAGATACAGCCACGATAGGCCACACACGGACAAGTCTCGATAGGCCACAGATACAGCCACGGTAGGCCAGACACAGACAGGTCTCGATAGACCACACATATATAGCCATGATGGCCAGACATAGACAGGTCTCGATAGACCACAGATACAGCCACGATGGCCAGACATTGACAGGTCTCGAAAGACCACAGATACAGCCACAATAGACCAGACATAGCCACGATAGGCTGGACATAGAAAAGGTTTCGATAGACCACAGATACGGCCACAATAGGTCAGACATAGAGAAGTCTCAATAGACTGCAGATACAGCCACGATGGGCTCTATGCACGGCGGGATTTCCGGTGAAGGTTTAAGGATGCTCAATAACTTCCGCCGATTGTAGAGTCCAATGCAGTACCGATAATTTATATTAAATTTTATACTCCATGTTTTTACAAAAGCAACGTTAGTCATGAAAACAGATTTTTTAAACTAAATAAACATAACTATATAAAATTTACATTTGAACATATGAAGGTTTTGTTTCAAAGACGAGAGGACAGTAAATTTTAAAGGCTCTGCCATAATCCCGTTTCCTCGGTTTTCCTTCGCTTTAATCTTCCCAACCGAAACTGAAAATGCGGAACTTATGCATACATATAGCCCATAGGCCAGACATAGACAGGCTCGTTAGACCACAGATACAGGTATATATAGACGTTTCGATGGACCACAGGTACAGCCACAATAGGCCAGACGTAGACAGGTCTCATTAGACCACGCAGATATAGGCATGATAGACAGATCTCGAGAGACCACAGATACAGCCGCGATAGCCAGACTTAGACTGGACTTGATGTACCAGATACGGCCATGATAGCCAGACATAGACAGGTCTCGATATACCATAGATACAGCCACGAAAGCCAGACACATACCAGTCTCATTAGACCACACAGATATAGCCACGATGGCCAGACATAGACAGGTCTCCATAGACCACACGGATATAGCCATAATGGGCCAGACAAGACAAGGTTTAATTGTATATGAATAAATATATGGCTACGGTGCCGCTTGAAGACAAGGCCACGCGAGGCCATTGCCTGATACCACCACCAGTAATTGTATAGAATTTACCTGAATATCACGAAGAGCTTGCTGGGCTTCAAGGATGATTGGATCAGCTCTTAGTTATGACTCGAATGCAGAGGAGACCATCTGCCGAGGATTTTGATGGCTGCAACAGAACTACCAAGTTCAGCCACTATCATGGCAGCCCCAGTCCTGTAGGAATGGTAGTACACGGGGAGGAGGATAGACTGCAGCTATTGAGGTCGGAACTGACGAGACCCGAACCAGGTTAAGAAGGTAGTGCTCCGTTAGTTATGATAAATCAAAATTTTACCATAGATGAGAATGGACAGAATTTGCAAATTTATAAATTGATAATGTGATACAGACCTTTATAGTCATTCTTGGTTCTTGAGAAAAAGAGGAAGGAAATAAGGGATAAACGTAATTAGAGAAGACCATGGGGAAAATCGGAGTATTAACTCCTGGAGATAATCCCCTGAATGTATGAGCCATGAATGCTGTGACAGACAGTTACAATTTGAATAACATTAGAAAAAGAGACCATTGCAGACAGACGTAATCGAAGGGGTTGAATGGATTTTGCTTCTGACTTGGAGTGTAATACTGCCGTTCAAGCATAACCAACAACTGCAAGGTTACACACTCAAATTTAAAAGAGTGAGAAAAATTCATTTGAGAATTACTTTTAAAGATTATAACAGTGCTGGTAGGAGCTAGTGACATCCTCCAGGTTAGTGAATCACAACTAAATTTACATGCATCCTGCCAACAGGACATGATTTACAATATAGATGATGAGACAGAATAACCTAATCGGTGACTAGAGATAGCAACGCATGAGCTACATATTTCATCGATGGAATGATGACTTTAAGTTGACACTTCTTGAGACTCCATCCTGTGTGATTCTGATTGACAGAACAAGTTTTAAATTGCGGTGATAGTTAATCGAAGCTGCAAACGTGCTGTTGAAACTTTGACTACTTTTATAAGTCATAGGTTTGCTATGCCTTAAGCAACAGAGAAGGTACAGTGAACAGACTTGAAAAAATTTAGGATTAAAATACTTGCGTGAATTTGGATGCCTGAAAATGAACTATGAATGGACAAAATATTAAATTACAATTTTCATAATTGTATACAATGAAGGAACAGCCGGCCATGATCGGTACGTGAAAGAGACTCTAAGTGATACATGATCTGTTGTCTCTTGATTGTGGAATCCTTTTCTCAGGTGTGAAGTATGACTGACATGGCTCCTGAGTTGCTCTTGCAGAAATAGCCCCATTCATGCAGGGAGATCGCTGGCCACACCCAGTTGAGACTCTTGAATAGAATGATACATGAAAAAGTAAATCATACAGTAGAGCGAAGACAATGTCTCTGGAGTCTCCTTCACTGACTTCTCGTAAATAATACTACGGTAATATGACTATTAGTTCTACTGAGTTAACAGTTTTGACTAAGTATATGTGGCTTTAACCAAAGCCACGCAGCTGCCTTGATTCTTTAGACTGCATTTTCTGAAAATTAATGTGAAAGCACCCCTCACATTAATTCTTATTCCGATCACACATTTCAATGGATTACGGAGCCACCAGAAAGGTTGAGTATTACAGCGATTGTACACAATTCAAATGTTGTAGAGTCATTAAATATTAAATGACTTAATATGAATTTAAAGTATAGCCTAATATGGTGAAATAGTTGTTTGTGAATTAGTTTACGCAATTAATAACTTGCTGCCATTGTAGATATGATCACTGCAGAATAAGCATAACGGCCAAATGATAAACTTGCTCTCTTTCGCTCAGGTTTATTTATTTATTTATTTTAATTAAACGCACACGCAACCGAACTCTGGTAAGTGAGCAGACGTGATGACGAGCGCGACCCGTGATATTGCATAAGTATAGAGCTCTTAAGAACTCGAGCAGTTACATGTTTTTTTTTTATTATTTTTTTTTTTAAATCAGTTACACAGATGTTAGTAGGTATTTGTAAACTGCAAATGAGAGCGTGGTATTGACAACGCTGATATTATTAGATCACGACTGAAATGTGGAATATCAGACTGACGGAAACGCAAACTTTGCTTGGTACGAGCATTACGCCACCTTCACGCCACCTTCACACTGGCAGTTGAAATCAGCTCCGATGCGGCTGCGAAACGACCGGAAGTCATTCATTTCCTATGGAGATTCGCAGACCGCATGCGAATGGGTCTGAAACGGGTCCGACCGAGTGCGGTGCGAAGAAAATCGTGTCCGTTGGTCATCCGGATGCGTTCAAAAATTTGAACTCTTGCGAAAAGCTACGGACGGTTCCTATCCGACAATTCCAGCGGAAGTTGACCGTTGCTATGGTACTGATAAACAAACCTGAATTATTAACTTTTAATAAAATAAATATTGATTTTATAACGATAAGTTGTGATGTCATTTTTTATTTTCATGACTTTCTAACGTTTATAAGGGCAGTTAATACAATTAAATTGGAGGTAGACATTGAACTATTGACCACTATATCACATTTTTTAGCTGACCTGACATGTCAACGTCCTGAGCAACTTTCCTCACGCAGCATAACCCTAATCAGAGAGATCATACAGAACTGACAGAATAAAACTTTAATCTCTCCGCCATTTTTGTTCTACCCGCGTCCGACGCTTTTCACTGTGTAGTACGACGTCCGTTGGGAACGTATTGCGTATTACGGAGCTGATTTCAACTGCCAGTGTGAAGGCGGCATCACACTGGCAGTTGAAATCAGCTCCGATGCGGCTGCGAAACGACCGGAAGTCATTCATTTCCTATGGAGATTCGCAGACCGCATGCGAATGGGTCCGAAACGGGTCCGACCGAGTGCGGTGCGAAGAAAATCGTGTCTGTTGGTCATCCGGATGCGTTCAAAAATTTGAACTCATGCGAAAAGCTACGGACGGTTCCTATCCGACAATTCCAGCGGAAGTTGAGCGTTGCTATGGTACTGATAAACAATCCTGAATTATTAACTTTTATTAAAATAAATAATGATTTTATAACGATAAATTTTCATGTCATTTTTTATTTTCATGACTTTCTAACGTTTATAACCCAGACAGCAAACTGACATTGAATCAACGTGGAAACGACGTCTCTCATGACATTGAAACAACGTTGATTTTGCTCATCGAATTAACGTTGAACCAACGTCAGACGCGGCATTCTTCATAGCTAAATGAAAATCGAAAATTGGTTTGCTTTCATAACGTTGAAACAACGCGTTGATTTCAAGTTGATTTTCCGTTAGTTTTGAAAGAATGACGCGTCTGACGTTGGTTCAACGTTAATTCGATGAGCAAAACAATGTCAGATCAACGTTGTTTCGATGTCATGTTTCCACGTTGATTCAATGTCAGTTTGCTATCTGGGAAGGGCAGTTAATACAATTAAATTGAAGGTAGACATTGAACTATTGACCACTAGATCACATTTTTTAGCCGACCTGACATGTCAACGTCCTGAGCAACTTTCCTCACGCAGCATAACCCTCATCCGAGAGATCATACAGAACGCAGAATCAAACTTGAATCTCTCCGCCATTTTTGTTCTACCCGCGTCCGACGCTTTTCACTGTGTAGTACGACGTCCGTTGGGAACGTATTGCGTATTACGGAGCTGATTTCCACTGCCAGTGTGAAGGCGGCGTAAGGCGAGCTATCCGGCCCGTCTGCAGTGTGCAGATCAGCCGTAATGATCAGATAGCGCCACGTCATCGTGGACGCCAATTTTAACCATGATTTCTGCTCGGACGTGTAGGAAGCCATGGAGAAATACTTACCTGAATGAAGTTTAATCATGTAGAGGACACATTAACAGTGCAGGTGGAGGTGCTGTGCCTACCAAAACGAATTGAAAGCCTTGGAGGGGAGTTTGAACTTGAACCGGTGAGAGCTAGATCGTCTCGTGATTTGCAGAGTTGTTGATTCATGTCGGTGGGTCTGTGATTTGCGGGATAATAATGGCACCTGTGCAGACAGCGTGGTTCTGGAGTGCTCTAGCCTAAAGACAGCCAGAACTTCTCGGCCTTAACTGATCAAAACTGATCAAAATCCGAGGACGCTGTGTCTACGGGAAGATGCGAAGACTGAGCGCAGGAACCTCGACGTGCGGTAGGAAATAGGGCGGGACATCGTCGGATCTCGCAAATTGTAAGCAAAATATCCTGAAACATGTTGCCTGGCGACTGATCGAGAGCATGAATAAATGCGACAGCATCTACTTGTTGTTGCGTCGGCATCTGCGAACTCAAACATGTGTAAGTACCGATCTTTTATACCACAAGAATAAGAACATGATTGGATAACCTGAAGGTAACACATGACGCGGTAATTAAGTCTTCCTGGCAGAACTTATGCTAAAGCTTTCATTTCCCCTTACCTCAAGTAAAGTGGAACACATTGGAGTAGTTATGATTTCATGGTTAATTTCAAGTTGTCATAACAAAGACATTTCTGTCTTTATTAATGTCAAGTTGTCATAATCAAGACATTTTTGTCTTGGTTAATGTCAAGTTGTTATAACAAAGACATTTTTGTCTTTGTTAATGTCAAGTTGTCATAATAAAGACATTTTAAACAATGTCAATTTACCGAATGACACTTAATGACAACAGTCATAAACATTCATAAAGACTCCTTCATGTTCATGACAGGTGTTATGTCATGTTTATGACAGTGTCATGTCAGTGTTATGCACACCCCTTCGAATAAAGTGTTACCGATTAGGGTAATGCTCTACTGGGTGGTTGCCCTGCACGCTGAATAAACAAACTAAAGCTAGTACAAAACGCAGCAGCTCGAGTTCAAGTTTCAGGTTTATTGTATTTATAAAACACATTTAAAACAACCTTGGTTGACCAACGTGCTGTACAAAGTATAGCTATTTAAATCCATATGAAGATTAAAAAAAAATTCACAAGACACTGAACACACAAGAGTACAAGTAGGTTTTTAAAAGATTTCTGAAATCAGACACTGTGGGCGCTGTTTTAACCAGAACCAGGAAGTATGACCATATATTAGCCCGGTTCTGTCAACACTGCATTGGCTGCCTATCATTAAAGTATTAAATTCTTCTGCTATAATCTAAATCTTCAGGAGAATCTGTATCAATACAGGCCCAGTGCAGTCCCAGTTACAGGTTATTAATTGGCTGGAATCAGGCCATTTTAACCCGTTTGTGGTCCTAGTTTTAAATTCAGATCTGGGCCACTAGGGTGTGGTGCAGGCTGAGGAACCGGAGGAGACCAAAGTCACAATAAAGATAGCTTTTAATATAATAAACAGGCCGGAAGACAGGAACACGGGATGCAACACAGCTCACATTTGACTTTCAACATTGACCGACAAAGACTGACTGAATGAGGGAGAACTAAATACAAGCAGGAATCAGAGGTGAGAACAGGTGACACAGATGATAAAGACGAGGAACAGGTGGCTGATGAGGGAGTGAGTTCAGGAGTGGAGACAAGAGGATCCTGGGAAGTGTAGTGCTGATGACAAGACAGACTGGTGCAGACGGAGGACTGTGACAACTAGGGCCATCATTCTTGTGGACTGAGGAAAATGTTTTTTTTTTTTTTTTGGAACAGAGCTGGGCCAGATTAAATTTCCTATGTGGGAAAGTGCATTTAAATGGCTCACAATTTCTGATTTGGGACAGATAATCAATGGACTGATCTGGGCCATACTCCTCTCACCAACATTCAGCCCATATGTGTTTTGCCGCCATTGCCACACATGGCCCAGCTCTGGTTGACATGATGCCATTGCTGTGCATCGTCATGCCATTGCAGAAAGGAGGCCAACAGTGCCAGCCTGAGGACACATTGAGCCTAGACTGCTTGCTATGTGGGGATGTGTTAGTTCTTTTATCCTTTTTACACTGTATACCAACGAGTGTTCAAGTTGTGATTATAATATATTTTTTAGAGAGATTCTTGGATGACACAGCCCAGACAGCAAACTGACATTGAATCAACGTGGAAATGACGTCTCTCATGACATTGAAACAACGTTGATTTGCTCATCGAATTAACGTTAAACCAACGTCAGACGCGGCATTCTTCAAGCTAAATGAATTCGAAAATTGGTTTGCTTTCATAACGTTGAAACAACGCGTTGATTTCAAGTTGATTTTCCGTAAGTTTTGAAAGAATGACGCATCTGACGTTGGTTCAACGTTAATTCGATGAGCAAAACAATGTCAGATCACCGTTGTTTCGATGTCATATTTCCACGTTGATTCAATGTCGGTTTGCTATCTGGGAGCGATAGTCTTCTGTTTGAGAATACTGATATGTCAGTTTACTTCTCAAAGGTATCAAGGTTTTTAGAGTGGTGTGATCTAAATAATCTAATTTCTGTCATGACGATATTTTTTTAGGATGGTAATAGATATGACAATGTTAATGTGTTTAGTCTTGGTGAAATAGACTATGCTGTAGTGTAGATCCCTGAAGTGGCCCAATAGATACACTGCTGCTGAATTGCTGCTGCTGTTGATTATTGCAGCTGCTCCTGCAGAGCAAGTACAGGAACTTGCTTCTTATCCCTAAAACAGGCGACGTGTCTAACGAGATGCATCGTTTTATTGTATTTTTGGGGGCATAAGAAAGATTTTTTTCATCAGATATTTTATCACTTATGACAGCTTGATCTGTCTTGAGTATGCTGGTCACATGATTTGCTTAAATTGTTTTGTGATCAATTAATCAGCCTGACCTAAATCCAGCGTGGCTGCCAGTGGTGCAGATATTTAGATAAGTAAATATATATTAAACATACTTTTCTTCTTAAAAAAAAAAAAGAATGCTTCTAACATTAATTGTGAACATTGTCTTTAGGTTCTGAAGGAAAAAAAATAAGTAATATGTTGTTCTTTTTGTTGTTTAGCGAATATTTTTCCGAGTCAATTCGTTCGTTTCATTCGTTGAATGAACCAAATGACTCGGAAAAAGATTTGTTCATTTTGATGAACGAGTTCGAACAGTAGAGTCACAAATGTGTGTCACAGAACAGAGCAAGGCGAGCATTTGAGCTTATAAAACTTAAACTTTGTTATTTATTTATTAAAAGGTACATATCATGCTTTTAAGGGCTAAAAAAGTGGATTTTGCATGATATGTCCCTTTAAATGTGCGATCGTTTCGCATGATAAGACCCTTATTCATCATCTGGAATCGTTTAAAGCCCTTTGAACAGTTTGCTGTTTGTGCTGAAAGTGTCTTTTGGACTTTGAACCGTTTGGTTCCCAGAGAATGCTGGAATGGAGATTATATGGAGAAAATGCTGGAATGTTTTCATCAAAAACCTTAATTTGTTTTCGACTGTTTGCTGTTTGTAATTCTGAGAAAGAATTACAGGGACATCTTGGATGACATGGGGGTGAGTAAATTATCAGCAAAAGTTTTGTCAAAAGTGAACTACTCCTTTAAGTCCAGATTATATAAAAAATTAAATGAAATTTTTTGCTTAGCATTTTCCACTCTTGCCTCTTTAAGGGTTATGGTCCATAGCCCATAGTATAATTCTGGGGAACCATCGAAATAAACTGTTACCAAAGAGAATAGAAGAACAAGAGGCGAAACTCTGATGCTTTTTTGGTAACAGCCACTAGATGGCGCTTCGGTAGCGCGGCAGCCATCTCGGGGTGAAAATTCCAACTGGAGTTACTGGACAACAGCACAGATAACAGTTTTTGAGGTAGTTTTTTCTTGCATTAGTGAGTATTTCCATTGTATGCAACTTTACACTTTTACTACTATTATTAGTTACCAACTCCACTAGGACTGAAATATATTTTGGACGTTTTAATCCCCTGGATCATGCTACAAACATGATGATCATTGATGCGCTGTGTCTGTTATCCTATAATGCCACAGTGACTTTGGACATTGGCTGTATTTTTTTGTTTGTTTACATAGTCTTGCTTTAACGGTCATTAATATAAGATAGGCTAAGTTGTACTGCAAAAAAAAAAAATTCTATTGCTATTCTATTGCTGTTATATATTTATTGTCAAACATTTACATTTTAGTACAACATTTATTTGCTGAATTAATTTATTTCATTGATAACTTATTTTTGTAATTAACGTTATGTGTACCTCCCGGGAAACGGTCTACTGTTATTATAACTTTATGAACTGATATCACTTTATTCTTGCCTTACACTTAATTTGGAGAGTAATATAATGAATTAAATCCTTGAACTTCCCTGTCTCAAGTTATGTGGGGGTAAAAGCCCAGTTAAGTAGCAACTTCTTTTAACTGCTATAAAGTTAACTGTTGTGAGTTAAATAATCACCTAGCCTAATTATTTCAACCTAAAAATGATCTCTGCACTGGACTAAATATATATTATATGACTACCGAGTCGCTTTCACCCCGAAATGGCGGAAGTGTAGGGGTGCTGCTGGGCGCTGGTGTTGCAATGGAACGTTCTATTGGCTTTCACTTCTTGTCAATATACGTTCTTTGCTGTTACCAAAAATTAGACAGGCAGTCTACTAATACAGTAATACTCCAATGACTGGTAGTTGAGATTAATTACAATTACTGTAGTTGCAAAGTTAATTACAGGTAGTAGAATGTCTAAAGTATTTTGAATTATGGTAGGCTGTTACCCATATCAAAATATTTACAAAGACTGATTAATTGACATGATTTATCTTTAAAGTTGCTCTTCTGGAGTAAGACGAGAGACCTCATGCACAGCTATGTAGCCATCACAGGACCCTTCTGGACATTAGAAGACACACTGGTGGGATTCATGTTCAACGATCTGATCTGGTGTGGACAGCAGGAGAGAGACAGAGGTACAATCAAAAGATAGTACAATTACTGATGTTACATGGACAGAGAACAGATTATGCTGATGTAGCCCCTACACCCGGGTCCCACTCGTCCCGCTCCGAGTGGGCCTCGAACCCAGGTCTCCGGCATGAGAGTCGGGCGCTCTAACAAGGATGCTAAAGACTGCAGCCTCTAGCATTTGTCGCTAGAGCGCTTATTGAGATCAGAGGAGTGTGGTTTACTTGCACGGCAACTACTAGCTGGCCTCCATTACACTGAACACATTTTATATTCATGTTTTTGTAATTGTAAATCATTTAAAGACTACTAAGGGACTGTTCGTTATTTATTTAAGGGGCCACCGGAGGAGATTTGAACGACTAAACTCCTGCTTTATCATCTTACTAGGGCTGTAACGATAGACCTAACCTACAATTTGGTTCGTATCACGAGTTGATTTGAATTTTTTTTTTTTTAAATCATGTTTTCGGTGCTGATGCAGTGCATGGTGACGCGTTTATGTAACGACATTCTTATGTAACATATCTGCAACATTTATCAAGTTCACTGATAATTGTGCATGCATTTATTAATCATTATGATACTAAAATCATAAGTAGTATGCTTCCCTTTCAATAGTCCAAATTCACGGCCATTTTCGTCTTTCTTCTGTGGATTTCATCAGCTCCTGATTGATCAAAATTCAGATAGATCGACAAACCGGCTCATTCAACCGCACAGCGCACACACCTCACGAATTCCAGCCTACAGCTCAGATTTACTCACTAACACTTTTCTGGAAACGCAATAAGGATGGAAACTAAAATATGGTCGTATCGTGTTACAGCGCACATTATATCAGCTGTAGTTCGGGCGCCTCAGTCCCAATACACTCGACGTATATTCACATCACATGTTAATGCAGCGGTAGAGTTACACACACAGGACAATGCACTTATTCACAATAACAAAAGTTCATTATTTGCTCGTGCTTTAAAGCTTTGCTGGGTAAACATTTTCTTTGCCGTTCTGTTCTAATGCACTTTTTCTGAGCGCATACTGAAGCACGCGCGGACTGTCAAACAGCGCCACTCGGATTGATTTTTGTTGGGTCAGACCCATCTGACACTGATGGCCCCGGGGCCGAGACCGAGAGAGCTACATGGAAAAAATATGCACCAAACAAGCCACTTTGAAATGTTCCTGTTTTGATGAATACAAAAGTTGGGTGACCCTCCCCTATAGACTAAGAAAGTTGGATGACCCTCCCCTCATCTAAGAATAAAAAGACATGACCCTCCCCTATTTTCCTCCGGTGGACCTTTCCATAAATACCGAACGGTCCCTAAAGTCCTTTTTCTCTGCTCTAAGGTTTTGACTACCAGTCCTGTCCAGAATGGTCATCCTGTTTGAACCATCCTGTGTACTCACTATGGAAGCAAGCTTCTCAGAATGTAAGTTTTGTTCAATACATTTTTTGTTGTGTATGGGCATTCAGGCAGGTAAGGAAACAGCCAGAGAAAAGAATCCACATGCATTTAGGGTTAAATAATAATCAAAAATAGAAACTAGGAAACACGGAATGAGAGCATAAACAGCAAACATTTATTCAAAAAACATAATAAAAAAGTAAATCCAAGCTAAACTGATAAATCTAGACACAGTTCAGGGAAGGCAAACAAAACTGACAACAAGAACATGCAACATCCATAAAAGGACAACACCAGACAAAAAAACATGAGAAACACTGGGGTAGTCATAGACTAGGGATGGGGAAATGAAGCTTCATGAAGCAATGAGGCTTTCCCCTGACTGTTCCGGGAAAAGATTCAAAGCTTCGAGAGTGTCGAGAACAGCGCCATCTGGTGCTTATTTAAAATAAAGCAGCCAGAAGCTCTGGCAGATGAAGCAACCACAACACACACTACAGAGTTTCAATGTTATGTGTACAAATAAAAACATTACATGTTTGTGTTTGATTTGTTCATTTGATAAATTCATTTTCCCATTAAAGTGTGACAATAAAATATAATATAAGCTTATATTATTCAATAAGATTTAATGTAGGCCTACTTTCTCTCTCTCTCTCTCTCTCTCTCTCTCTCTCTCTCTCTCTCTCTCTCTCTCTCTCTCTGTACACACACACACAACTCTATAACCCTTTTTTGGCTGTTGCCATTGCTCTAATACAAACTCCGAACACCAACACCCTATCCCCTCGTTCCTAATCCCACCCTAAACACAAATACCAACACCAAAAAACCAAATAACAAAGTGGTGAAAAATAAATTTTGGTTATTTAATGAATTATATTTATTAACTTTCAAAGTACAGCACTCTCCTCAAACACCCATCAACCAGACCGAGGCAGCATTGACTCGTTAAAGTTCGAGCCTTCTGACACCCAAAGCGAAACTTGCACGTGATCTGACAGAAAGTGAGGCTTCATTTGTCATCCATCACGTGACTCTGGGAAAACCAATACACACCCCGATACGGGGCTTCACTAGAAATTGTGTCGCATATGTGATACGCGCATCGAAGCTTCAGTGTCATACGTAACATCACTATCATAGACAATGGGTAATTGGCAAGCAATACACACCTGAGAACTAATCAACAAGAAAAACTATAAAGGACTACAAAACATAGCACAAAACAGGAAATGTTGTTTTGTGAAGTCCACACAAGACCAGAGGAACACAAGACAGGAGACCCTTGGGGGAGGGATGGAGGGCCAGGCCAGTGTGGTGGAAGTGGAGACTGAGAAGTATCAGAGAGCCAGGGCAGAGCAAGGAGGGTAGGTGGCCAGGGTGGAGCTAACAGGACTGAAGCACATTTTAGCAGAGCTGAAGTCCTTTACGGATGAGCAGATGACCACCACAGCCAAGCACATGGGACTGAAGACCCTCATGACAGAGCAGAAGACCACCACAGCAGAATTTACAGGACTGATAACCACCATGGCAGATCAGACTGGGCTTGAAGCAACCACAATGGAGAACAAGCCCACCAAGGTGGAGCAGAAGGGACTGTAACAGAGAAGTTAGAAATGTCCTCCGTGGCCATCACAGTGAATATGGGTTCAGAGAGGGTCTCCTTGGGCATACAGTGCAAGCAGAGAGTTCATAAAT
The DNA here is from genome assembly GCF_016745375.1 of Pimephales promelas. Next base: position 6,162,432 of record NW_024121455.1, read on the forward strand.
GGCCCCCATGGCAGTGTCAGGGTGGGCAGCGAGTTCAGGGACGACCTCTGTAATCGTGTCAGGGCAGACAGGAAGTTCAGGGATGACTTCTGTTGTCGTATCTGGGCAGACAGGAAGTTCATGTACAACCATGGTTGTGTCTGTGTCAGAGAAGGGAGTTTAGGAACAACCTCTGTGGTCATGTCAGGGCAAAAAGAGAGTTCACAAGTGTACGCCGCCACACCTGGAGGTTTTGTAGCAAACGCCGCTACCTAGGAAGGACTTGGAGAAGCATGTGCCGCCCAAATACACAAGATAGGAACTGCCATTTCAGGTAGTGCATCTGATGGAGGAAGAACCTCAGAGACTCCCGACCTTGGGACTACCTGTGCTAGACTTGGGGACCATTTTGTTGGTCTGCCAGCTGCTCGCAATGACATCACCGGTGGTTCCCACACACTGGAAGACAGTTTCAGACACCTAGGGACTACCTTGGTAGCTTCCAGTGCAACATTCAGACATTCCTGTCTGCCCTGACACGATTACAGAGGTCGTCCCTGAACTTGCTGCCCACCCTGACACTGCCATGGGGGCCATTTATGAACTGACTGCTGGTGTGGTCAGTCGATCTGTTATGGATAGGCATTCAGGCAGACGGGCAGAAAAGGGGATCCACATGCAGCTAAATAATAATCCAAAAGAGAAACTAGGAAACATGGAATGAGACCATGAACACCAAACGATCATGATAAAAGTAAATTCAAGCAAAACTAATGGGCAAGGAAGGCAAACCAGACATGGGCAAGGAAAGCAAACCAAACTGACAATAAGCACACAAGTAAACATCCATAGAAGGACAATACCAGACAAAGAACATGACAAAAACTGGGGTAGTTATTTACAAGAGGTGATTGACAAACAAGACACATCCGGGAATAATCAGGAATGAACAACTAATCAACATGAAAAACTACAAAGGACTACAAAAAGTCAACTCAAGACCAGGGGAACACAAGACAGTAATCATAACAATATAATTTAAAACAGGTGTTCCCAGACGTTTTATAATACAGCACAATTTCAAAATGTCAAAGTCAAATATGTTGCAACGGGTCACACCACAGAGAACAGAGATTCGCAAATTCCCAGAAACCCACTCTACAAACATGATGAATGTCCCTCAAGGATCATCGTTGGGCAGGCATGCCGTAGTCCGCTCTTATAGGATTAATTTCCTGTGTAAGGATTTTGGCCAGGCGAATCAAATCCACCCCCAGGGGTTTTCTGAAACACACACACGCACACACAAGCCTTTCCCTTCCCCCACACATCGGAATGTGTGGAATGTTTTTGAACAAAGAGAAGGACTTTTGGTGTTTAAAAACATTCAACAAAATGTTTTCAAAGGTTTTTATGTATATGTGTCTTCCCCATGTCACAGTGAAATAACTTAGTTTGGTCACAGCGTAAATAGAAATTAAAAATACCTTCGTCATGCATTTTAAACATAAGTGTATATTCCTTTGATATAACATAATGTTCCTTGATATCTCTAGAATGCTTATTGAATGAAACACTCGAATATGCATGGAGATGTAAAGTAAAGGGTATTTTTGATTGTTTTACTGCCAATGAAGTTCAAAATTGTTTTACTATAAAATCCTCATTGAACACACCCCCTTCCACGAGAAGCGTGCGCTGAGGAACAAAGGACCATAAAAGAAGACTTCCCGCGTGCAACATCCACTCTCCGATTGGCTCCAGCCAACAGGAAGGGGATGGACTTCTCCAAGGTGATAAATGTGGGAGCGCGGCTCCGCCCACGCGCTTCTGAACTTTCCAGCGCTGTTTCAGCATGTAAACCTCACGGGACTCTGATCCAACCATGGATCTTTCCTTTTGTTCGTCTAAAGTTTCGTCTTTTACTCAAATGGACTACCCAGTTCGTCTTCCAGGAAAGGAAATGGACTTTGCCGAACTATTTCCTCGGGTAACGTCACCTCAAAGACTTTAAGCCTTTCAAACACTCGCGCTAAATGCCAACGAACGCCACGTGACTCCCCACGGAACAAAAGAGCCACGCAACCGACCATGCACGCGGTGGTGCAAACACGCTGCGGCCGCGCTCCACGTGACGTGCGCATGCAGGACAGCACCCCCAGTCGACACGCGGCCCGAACGGGCCGAGCAAGGAGCCCGCGACTCACACAGACCAAATATGCTCTGCAAGTATACCTTCTTTTAGAGCTTCTAAGAAGCATTAAAAAGTGTTTTCGTGGTGTTCAGAAAGGTTAACTGACTGTTGTGGCGAACGTAACCCACTCTCTCTCACTTTCTCTACAACTCACTCTATCTCACTCTCTCTCTCTCTCTCTCCAACTCATTCAACTTACGCGTATGCATTGTCTATACGCTCTGCGTCGTCTTAGTTTGTGTTTAATGTTTGTAAATACATGTATCATTGTAACGTAGTAAATGCTTAAGTAGTGTTATGGATTTTTCTTTCCTGAACCTGACTACTCTACAATAATACTCACTCTAGTTGACCAAGTATTATACTTTTACCTCAGCGCGTCTACAGTCGACGTCCTGCTAAGCCATAAACCTACCCTATACCTCAGCGCGTCTACAGTCGACGACCTGCTGGGTACTAATCCTATTACCCTAGCGCGTCTACAGTCGACGACCTGCTGGGTACTAATCCTATAACCCTGACGCGTCTACCGTCGACGTCCTGCCAGGTGCTAATAATTCTAACTTACTTGTTTTTGCTGCGCAGCATAAATGACAGACAGACTTCAGCAAATGTCCTTCAGATGCTCTTTATTTCAGCTGGGAGTTCTCGAGCAATTCTCAGAGAATCTCAACTTCAAAGAAGAAGTACACGTTTTATATGATAATGCCAGACACATTAAAAAAATAATCATCATGACTCATTATTTCATTATGACTGTAAATGTCACACTCTATCAATATGATTGGTTACACTGTTTAAAGCAAGCCCCATCCTCTCATCATCCTTTGTTAGTGACGTCAGCAAAATATCCTATATCCTCAAAAACAGTTAGTAAGGGGTTAACATTTCAGTAAATCACGTCCTAATAAAGTAAAAGAACAGAACGTTCAATTCATCGTCAAAGCTATCTTGAACAAGGTTACATTAAGTCAAAAAGTAGTTTAATGGTTAGTTCATATTGAAAGTTCGTCTCATGGCTACATCCTAAATAGAAGGAACTAAGATTCATCTTTTTTTATTGTTAGATCTAGATTAGAAAGTTTAGTCACCTTGAGACAAAGAAGTGGAAGTATGATAGGTTTTATCACATGTTAGAAATATAAAATCAGAACTTTAGGGTTAGTTAACATAATTAAACTTTGAATGTTAAAATTTCTATAACATTCCCCTCTCTGGTCTTAAATTGTCACGACCACACAAAGAAAATTTTAAAACTGCCAGATTATCATCTTAATTCTGAGAAAGTATCAAATTATTGATTCCTGACTGGCTGATTTTGAGCATCTGCATTTGGCAGACCCCGTATAATAGCAAAATTACGGTATTGGGCCTCTGCTTGCTCAATCGGGCTCAACCGTCTTACATTTATCAGGGGCAATGAACCCCGATTAGTCGGGTGCAACCGCTCATATCCACCTTCTCTTTCTCCCTCCTCTTCATTATCTCTCCTCCCAATGCCTCCCCAAACAATGCTTCTGATTAACCTTTCTAGACAAGCTCGGATACATTTAATCAAACATCCAATAATAATTGCTGCCATGAGCAAGGCAGCAATTACTGGCAACAAAAGCTTTAATAGCGGTCCGAAAATATTACCAAAAGCATTGCGGAAGGCATCAGTGATCCAATCTAAGTCCCATTCTACTGGTTTGTTCTTTGCCTGTTCATCCTGCCACAGATCGTCCCGCACCTTTCTCATATCGTCCAGTACTTTTGAGATGGAACTCCCATCCTCATCATAAGCTGGAATGAAAGTACAACATTCTTTTCCAAGTTTAACACAAACTCCCCCTTCCTCCGCAAGAATTCTATTTAATACCATTCTGTTCTCCAGAGTCATTTGCCTGAGGGCCCCCACTTCATTTTTCAAGAGTTCTAAGACTAGTTGGGTGTCATTTGCAAATCGGAATAATTCATAATGGATTCTATTTATCCAGTTCATTGAGTCAGTTACAGCATTATGGATGAGGAAAGCCTTCCAAAACTGAGATGTTCTGGAAATTACACGGCTCTCTTCAAGGATGTCAGAAATGTCATGTCTCCACCAAGTGTCATCCCTCATTTTTAAAGCTCTGGTTCCTCTTTTGTTTTCTTTCCCCACATAGCCAACTCTAATTCTTGCTCTTAGCTGAACTAAAGCACAGAGACCATGCCATGATACAGGCAGACTGGGATATGCAGTATGACCTCACAACCAGTAGTGGTCCAGGATGAGGTAAGCTCCTCCCGCAAGATACTCACTCATACCTGTGGGATCATAACAGCTAACATTATGGATTGTCTCACATCCCTTAAGGATCCCCATAAATTTTTTTCCCTTTCTTGACCTGTAACACTCTTTAAATTTCTGGTCTGGCAAAGGCCAGATCCTTTTCTTCCCTTCGGTAGAGAGAGAAAGAATTGGTACTGGGACAGTTACGTTATAACAATCGGGAGGAAATCTTCTACGGAAAATTTCCCGAGAACATACTGATCCCGGCCCAGCTATCTGAGACAGGATACACTTCAATTGGTGACCCTCTACTGGCTCTGGCAACAGAGGATATGGATAAGCGGCAGAGAAGGAGGCATGGGCGCAGACATAACAATTTTTGTTAGGTGCGAGTTTCTTAGCTGTGTAATTAGCATATTTCCAGAACAAATTTAACCCATAGTGATTCTTGTCAGTGTCAGATGAGTAGTCACGATGAACAGGCAAAGCTTCCCTTCTCTTCCTACTTTGGTCACATCCTAGAGGAAATTCAAAGAGAAACAGAAATAATATCAACATCAACACACTTGAGCATATAACAACACACATACTGTACTTGAACACCTTGTTTAACCACATTCGCTCCCAGTTGTACTGGTCGTCCCGTTGGCCCCACAGACGTCTGAAACGCTCCATCTTCACCCTTATGACTCTTTGCGAGCCGTAAAAGGGTCTTTCCCTCGGCGGCAAGGGAGGTACGTTAACCAGCACGTCCTTTTTTCCCTTACTTTTCACTTGATGGCGGTTGGTGGGGCTTACAATGTGACACGTGAACCCAGGCGTCACGCTCAGCAACCTTGATTGCTGTATTTGTTGTTAGAATAATCTCATACGGACCGAGCCACATCGGGTTGTTCCACGCCTTACGTCTGTGATCCTTGATCCAGACCCACTGTCCTGGCTCATAACAGTGCTGTGTCTCCGTTCCTGGAACCGGCAAAGCAGCTTTGACCTGGGAATGAATTGTTTTGATAGTTCTGGTTAGTGACAGTATATATTTTCTCATTTGCTCATCTACTCCCGCCAAACCCTCCTGGGGAGGAGGTTCGATTCCTACTCGCATGGGCCGACCTGTAAGAATTTCATGTGGGCTGAGGGTTGTCCTCGTCCCTTTTCGGGCCCTTATGGCCATTAAAACAATGGGCAGAGCCTGAACCCACGTCATTTCAGTCTCAGCCATAACTTTACACAATTTGTTTTTTATTGTCTGGTTCAACCTCTCAACTGCCCCTGCTGCTTCTGGCCTGTAGGAGCAGTGTTTTCTCAAATTTATTTGAAGTCCTTTTGCCAATTCAGTTATTACTTTATTTACAAAATGAGTTCCATTGTCACTAGACAATTTTTCAGGTACCCCCCATCTGGGAATTACCTCTCTTATCAGAGCTTTTGCTACAGCTGCAGCATTAGCTTTCCTGCATGGGAAACACTCAACCCACTTTGAAAACATGTCAACAATCACAAGACAATATTTATACCCTTGACAAGGCGTCAATTCAATGAAGTCCATCTGTAGATGCTGAAAAGGAAGATCAGGTGTGGGGTGGGCAGAGTAAATAGCTTTTTTACTCTGTCTTCCCACATTATTTGCTGCACAAATATGGCAACTTCGGCAGAATTTTTCTGCCACTGATGTAAATCCTGGAGCCACCCAGGATGTACTTATCAGATCATTCATAGCCCCTTTCGAGGCGTGGTCCAATCCGTGAGCCCAATTAGCAAAATTAGGATATAATTGTTTAGGTAGAAATGGTTTGTTTGTTCTAGTATCATTCCAGACACCTTCGTCATTTTTAACTCCCCTCTCTGACCATTTCTTTAATTCCCAATTTGTACCCAGTCTCTGAATTTCGGTTAATGACGGTGGTACTTGTATACTGTCGGTAGAAAGGGATGCAAAACCTATAAAGTCAGTCAGTCTACATCCTGTCAGCGCTGTGTTTTTCGCTACTGAGTCAGCAAAATTGTTACCTTTTGATACCTCATCCCCGGTTCTCATATGTGCTGCGCATTTGCAAATAGCAATTTCTTTTGGCATCAACAAATTCTCGAGTAATTTATCAATCAATTTTGAATGTGCCACCGGTTTTCCGTTAGCAGTGAGAAAACCCCGATTTTTCCAAACTGCCCCATGGTCATGACATACACCGAATGCATAACGTGAGTCGGTATATATAGTGACCGAATGACCCTTGGCCAATTCACACGCGCGCGCAAGTGCTACAAGTTCTGCTGCTTGAGCCGAATGATTTTGTGGCAAACATCCAGTTTCAACGATCTCCAATTTTGTGCAAATTGCATATGCCGCCGAAAGCAATACTGTATGTGTGTAACCGGTCCGCTCGCTGACCGCTGTTACGCTTCTCAGTCTCTCTGCGTTGTGTATTATAGGACCAGGACACATATTGTAGTTCACCAATATGGGGGTTTATTCAATCACGCTCAGCATGGATTTCGCAGCATCTGAAGTTCAACATCACAAAGATGACAAAAATCACATGAGGGCATCTCATAACTTTCACCTCTCCCCAGCGAGTTCAATGCCAACTCCTTTTTGTTACAATTAAAGTTAATGAACATACAAATAATATTAAAGCATAACATATTAACACAATACAAGAATGTAAAATGCAATAAAAGTGGAATACCTGAAGTTCAACATCACAAAGATGACAAAAATCACATGAGGGCATCTCATAACTTTCACCTGCATGATACAACACCAATCAGTTGACTCAAAACCGTGCTAATACACGCAAAACTCATGCAATATACGGCCCACGCGATTAATCTTCAGATTATCAATCCACTCATGCATGTAACATACAACAAAACACGACATGCAATTCCTGCATTGATTACAAACGGGTATTAAACCAATTTACACACTTTGCAAACTTATTTTGCTCATATTTTTAAGAGCTCTGCAAAATGCTTACCTCTCCCCAGCGAGTTCAATGCAAACTGGCAAGAGGCGCGCACACACTCTAAAATGGCACCAACGCGGCGGCAAGAAAAAATGTCAAAATAAAAGTCCCTTAAAGAGTGAATATAAAAATCGGCATATTTAGCAAAAAAACAGTAACAAATAAATCAGTAATAAAATAAGGATTTTTGGGAAACAACAACAATACATTCAACTTAAATAGTACTTATTATAACTCGTTACATTCACCCCTTCCAAATTTCACAAAAATCCGTACTGGATCCACATCAAATAACAGCTGATACAGGTCTGTAATGAAACATTCATTAGTTCAACTTGTGAGTTACCCATTAATAGGTCAAGAAAAATCTCGGGGTGATCAAGCCTAAGATAATCTTGGAACAATACGGTGCCTTTTACACCATAATATGACCTGACCCTCGTTACACATTAGGGGTTAAAATGTCTCTCCACCTCATACAAAAACAAAACAGAATACTTTTTAGAACAGAGAAAGAAACGACCCAGTTCTCTTTTTCAGACTACTTCCCACATCTTGGAGGTAAAAGGGTTTCTGAACCATTGACTCAATTAGTCTGTTCACTTTCTTAACAACTCTACCTGCACGTGTCCTAACACCCTGAATGTCAGTAACAGGAACTTGGGTATCAGTGTCAGTTTGATTGTCAATCAGAACTTGTGCTTGTGTATGTGTATCTGTGTCACAGTCAATGTTAACGTCAAGAGATGATGGACTGGATTCAGCTCTGCTCTGAAGGTCTCTGTTATCATCCTCTTCGGTGTGTAACTGGTCACTAGACTCTTTTTCCTTCGAACTGAAATGGTCTGTTCCCACAGCCTCCTCGACATCAGAGTCTTGAACTACAGGCTCTTCAGAATCTCTGTTCACCCATCTCCTTGTTCTCTCCTCCAGATCTGTTGGTTCGAAGTCATCCGCACAAGACTCACTTCTGACGCTACGCGACTCACACTCTGAATCCTCCGTAGAGAGCAGAATGCTTTCCTCTTTATCAGGTGAGTCAACAGGTAGGAAACTAATGTCCAACAACAAGTTCCTGTGTACTACCTTCACATTGCCTTTCTCATCCTCTAGCTTGTAAATATGCTTTTGCATATTCCGATCCACAACAGTGTACACCACAGGGTCCCACTTATCTGCTAGTTTTCTCTTTCCTCTTTCTCCTTTATTTGCCACCAGCACACGGTCCCCGATATTCAGACACGTCCCTCTGACTTTCTTGTTGTAACCTTTTGCTTGTTTCCTCTGCTCTTCTTCAGAATGTCGCTGCGCAATCTCAGCTGCCTCATGGAGGTATGACATCAACGATTTCAGGTAAGTACCATGATCAACAACCACAGGGTCATGTAGCACCTGTCTGAACATTACATCCACCGGCAGTCTTGGTACACGACCAAACATTAGCTGGAATGGAGCGTAACCAGTTGTCTCGTGTACCGTAGCATTGTAAGCAAAAGTCAGTGTTTGTATTTGCTCTGGCCATTTGTGTTTCTCTTTCAGAGGCAGAGTTCGGAGCATGCTTCCTAAAGTCCGATTAAACCTCTCTACTCCTCCGTTTCCCATGGGGTGGTACGCGGTGGTGTGAGACTTTGCGACTCCAGATAGTTTCAATAACTCTGTTAGAAGAGCACTCTCGAAGTTGGCTCCCTGGTCAGTGTGGATGCGACTCGGGAATCCGTAAACACAGAATACACGATCCCACAGCTTCCTTGCCACTTGTTTTGCACACTGATTCGCACAAGGGAAGGCATGAGCCAACTTCGTGAAATGGTCTGTCACAACGAGTACATCTACCGATCGTTTCTTCGCATCCTCTGCAGACCAGAAATCCAGGCATACCAACTCCATGGGCATAGAGGTCCTGATACTTTCAAGAGGGGCCCGCGCAGATGGTTCGGGAGCCTTGGCTAGAATGCATCTTTGACAGCACTTGATGTATTCACACACATCGTTCCCCATTCCTGGCCAGAAGAAACGTTGACGGGCTAAATGAATGGTTCTTGCTTGCCCCTGATGACCCGCAAGATCATGTACACCCTTTAAAGCCTGCCCCTTGAGGCTAGAAGGTAAGACCAGCTGATACCGCTTCTGTTTACTGTGCGGATCTTGTGTGACTCTGTACAGTATTCCATCCTTGAGCTTTAATTTGTCCCACTGCCTGAAAAGAGTTAGAGTTTTGGAACTCATGTTGGCCTTCTCCCGTCTCGATGGTTGACGCTTCAAATTCACAAAGAACATCACTCTTGAGATGACTGAATCAACCTCTTGCATTTCACGAATTTCATCCGCAGCGATCGTAGGAAGAGTGTCAATACCAGCGGGCATTAAATCTTGGTAGGACTGAATTAGCTGCACAGCTCTTGCTTGAGAAGTCTTTTCCCACTGATCATGTAAACTTAAACAAGCTTTGATTGTGACACTGTCAGAAGGTAAGTCAAGACAGGACTGTAGACAGATCTGTACGTTCTGAGCTCCATGACGAAAAGCATCTCGAACTCCATCTCCATCAACCACTTCGGCCTCCACAAGTAAATCATGATATCGCTCTTTCATCAGCCTACTGCTCACAGTCTTGACGAAAGGGTCTCTACTCAGAGCATCCGCCACCACATTTTTCTTCCCTGCTATATGCTTCAGTTCAAAGGTGTAAGCCGCCAGTTTGGACACCCAACGTTGCTCACATGCAGCGAGTTTTGCCTTGGACATGACATACGTGAGCGGATTGTTGTCTGTCCATACGGTGAATGTTTGACCTTTCAACCAATGGCTAAACTTCTCGCACACGCTCCATTTGAGTGCCAGAAATTCGAGCTTATGAACTGGATAGTTCCTCTGTGATTTGCTCAGAGTCTTGCTTGCAAATGCGATAGGACGAGCTCGCTCTTCACCCGCAGGCACTTGGGATAATACAGCTCCGAGTCCGTCCAATGAGGCATCTATCGCCAGGACCAGAGGCCGAGTAAAGTCAGGGTGTGCTAAAACCACACTTTGAAGCAGACTCTCCTTGAGGCAACATAATGCGCTATCACATTCTGATGTCCAATCCGTGGGCTTGAGCTTCCTGTAAGTTCCAGCTTTAACGTCTCCCTTATTTCCTCTTTTCTTCCTCTGTCCAGCCGTAAGAGCAAAAAGCGGTTTGGCCAAAGTAGAACATCCAGGAATGAAATGTTGGTAATATAAGATCATACCAAGAACTGATTTGATCCTCTGCACTGATGGAGTACATTTGTCATCTTCCATAAGATCTGCCTTAGACAGCTTTGAAATGACTTCAACTTTGGCAGGATCTACTGAAACTCCATCCTTATCAACGATGTGGCCCAAGAATTTTACAGAGGTTCTCAGTAGGTGGCACTTCTTAGGGCTCAGCTTAAGATTGTACTGCCTCAGACGACTGAACACGACCTCCAGTCTTTCCAATGCTTCCTGCTCATTAGGAGCGAACACCAACAGGTCGTCAAGATAACACAACAAGCTGCTGAAATTCAAATCTCCAAAGATGCTAACCATCATCCGCATAAAGGACGCTGGACTGTTGCATAGCCCTTGCGGCATCCTATTATACTCGTGCAGCCCTACAGGAGTCGTGAATGCAGTGTATTTCTTGTCCTCTTCAGCCATGGGGATGTTATAAAACCCGGACGTCAGATCCATGGTGCTGAAGAGTGTGTTCCCGCCCAGAGCAGCTAAGCAGTCAGACTGGTGGGGAAGCGGGTGTGCATCCTTTATCGTTCTTGCATTTAACCATCTGAAGTCTGTGCATAGCCTCAGACTGCCATCCTTCTTCCACACTAGGACTAACGGGGAAGCATACTCACTTACAGACTTCCTTATTATCCCTTGTTCTTCCATCTGAGACAAGACCTGCCGTAACTTTTGATAGTGTGCAGGCGGCACTCTACGATAAGGGAGTCTGAATGGACGCTCATCCATTAGCCGAATGCGGTGAACAAAACCCTTTACTTCTCCACAGTCCAACGCATGCTTAGAAAACACATCGTTGTATCTCTCCAATAATTGTACTAACTTCTCCTTTGTCACATCACTGACAGAACCAGACTGAATGTCAAGATCAACGAGACCAACAGTTTCCAATCTCTGTTTGAAGTCAGCTGACAATTTAGAGGATTGCTGCTTCTCCTCCGCAACCACTTCTGCTCGACTCAGCCCTTGGAGAAGCTCGAAATCTTCCATGGCAACACATGGAAACACATCCGCTAACTTGTGATTCCTCTTAAGGGTGACTGGCTTATCTGAGAAGTTAGTGACTTTTACGGGAACCCAACGATCACCCCATAATGGCGTGACAACTCGTCCAACCATAATGTCTCGTGACACAGACCTTGAATTTGTGGGTTCCACCACGACTGTGCTCCCTGGAGACATTGGGACATTTTTTGGCAGCTTCCCCCAAACAAGATGTTCCTGCCTCGCTAAAAGAGTGACACACTGCTGCAGCTTGATGGTTCCCACCTTATCTGGCAGCTCTGAACCCTTCCACCGACACGTGTTGGCCATTACATCCAGGAACTGCTCACATCCTGCCATCGGCTCTGCTCTATGATCAGAAACAAGTCTCCAAAAGTCACTGCTGCCTTTCATCCGATGTGCTAGGAATTTGATGACATTTGTACCAATGATCAGATCATCCCGCTGGCCGGGTACAACGAGGATGGGCACTTGGCAGCTCTCTCCATAAACTTTCAACTGGACCTCATACATGCATTTTGGTCTTGTAACCTTGCCTCCACATCCTACTAAGATGACTTCCTCCTGAAGTGGTGTGGGTGAAGGCAGCACATTCTCACTTAACATTTTTTTCTCCGCTTTGTCACTAAAAGTGCAAGCCATAGAGCCTGTATCAAGCATTCCCTTTATAGAAAACACATTATTAACGCTGACTGGCGCATAGAACAAATCGTCGAATGCCTCTACTGCTTGAACATTTTGTGCGATCACTTTAGTCCCAGTGGGAGCCTGTGCGCGTGCATTCTCATAAAACTGGTGAAGGTCAACACTCTCTAGGGGTTCTTCACTTGTGCTCACGCATCCCCCTTCCGAACGTGAGCCATCTAGTTTAAATCTGATGGACCCCGGAATGGTGTCGGGCCATGTCTGGACCTCTCACCTGTACAGTCTCTTTTACTGTGCCCAGGTTGAAAGCATGCAAAACACAGACGTTCTCGTCGACAATGTGTTACAGTGGAGTGATCATGAGACCGGCATACTCTACAGAGCTTGTTTTGGGGCTGGTGAGATGGCATTTGGACATTTTGAGACAGCGCACGGTCAAGGAGATTAATCAGAGTTCTCATACAATTGTTGTCATCCTGTACAGGGTGTGCATTACCTTCTCTGCGGAACTGACCTGGCTCTATTGGAGAGACACTCTCCACTTCATCCTTATCGAAGGTCTGAACGTGGGCTGTGGCATGTCTTGTGGCAGCGTGACGCTTCGGCTTGGCTGACATCTGCTCTTTTAACTCGTATTGGTACCGGTCAAGCTGTTCTTGGATTTCCTTTGCAGTCCATTTTTCTGGAGCTTTGAAACGGAAAACTGCAGCAAGAGTGGAATCAGGGCAGTACTTTACAAACATCATTGCAGCTTCTTGACAAGGATCTTCCATTTGTCGCCCAAGTCTCTTTAACGCTTCCTCCGCTAGATCCACAGCTTTGTTCAACCGCACCCAGTACTCGACGGGATCCTCTCCTGCTAATGGAACAGTTCCATAGAAATCAGCCAATGGCATACATGAATAATTAACATCGCTAAAATGTTGTTTCAGGATGTCAATGATGACTTTTGGTTTCTCAACTGGGTTTAAGGCTGAATTACAGCGAAGAGTGACTTTGACAACGTCTTTAGCTTTACCCATCAATCTGCTTAAAATCTCTTGATGTTGCTCCGCTAACGGTATTCCTCTCTTTCTCAGATATGTGTCCATTAGCTCCTCCCACTCACACACACCAAGCTTGTCTGATGCATCACCACGGTAGATTGGGGGCTCCTTTGCTTCACTTTGCATGACCAATCTCACTCCAGTCAAGTTAAGTGAAGGTATGTCTGAGAATGTCTTGCTGGTACCTAACCCTTGTGTTTGTGCACCCACATTCTCTCCTCCACCACAACTAGCCTCCTTTTGAGATGCTAACATGGTCTGCCCCACTTGTTGAGCGATGTGTGCTATCAAACCTTGCCAATTTGGGTCTGTTATGTCTGGAGCAGCTAAGGGCACAGTATCATGATCAATTACACGTGTCGAACATAATACAGGAGGTGTCCTGTTCACTTTACCCTCTCTCACAATAGGAGTACTTGGAATTTCACTAAAAAACTTTCCCCTGCCAAGACCTAATCCAGTCATTGTCTCATTAGCATCAAATTCATCTCCTTTTAAACTAAATGCCATGTTTTCAATTGAAAATTGTCAAAATGAAACAATTGAAAAATATCAGAAAATGTGAGAAAAATAATCACTTAAATGAGAAAATGTATAAATCAGTATTCAAAATTCCCAATGTCCATTTGTACTCTCACAGTTCTTTACTCAAAACTGAACCTCAATGCAGCGTCCCTCGGCGACCCAACTGACGTTGATCCTGAAGCAAATCTTCTGATCCGGGTCACGGCACCAATGTAACCGGTCCGCTCGCTGACCGCTGTTACGCTTCTCAGTCTCTCTGCGTTGTGTATTATAGGACCAGGACACATATTGTAGTTCACCAATATGGGGGTTTATTCAATCACGCTCAGCATGGATTTCGCAGCATCTGAAGTTCAACATCACAAAGATGACAAAAATCACATGAGGGCATCTCATAACTTTCACCTCTCCCCAGCGAGTTCAATGCCAACTCCTTTTTGTTACAATTAAAGTTAATGAACATACAAATAATATTAAAGCATAACATATTAACACAATACAAGAATGTAAAATGCAATAAAAGTGGAATACCTGAAGTTCAACATCACAAAGATGACAAAAATCACATGAGGGCATCTCATAACTTTCACCTGCATGATACAACACCAATCAGTTGACTCAAAACCGTGCTAATACACGCAAAACTCATGCAATATACGGCCCACGCGATTAATCTTCAGATTATCAATCCACTCATGCATGTAACATACAACAAAACACGACATGCAATTCCTGCATTGATTACAAACGGGTATTAAACCAATTTACACACTTTGCAAACTTATTTTGCTCATATTTTTAAGAGCTCTGCAAAATGCTTACCTCTCCCCAGCGAGTTCAATGCAAACTGGCAAGAGGCGCGCACACACTCTAAAATGGCACCAACGCGGCGGCAAGAAAAAATGTCAAAATAAAAGTCCCTTAAAGAGTGAATATAAAAATCGGCATATTTAGCAAAAAAACAGTAACAAATAAATCAGTAATAAAATAAGGATTTTTGGGAAACAACAACAATACATTCAACTTAAATAGTACTTATTATAACTCGTTACATGTGGATTTCGGAGACACGATCCATCCACAAAATAAACCAATTCAGGATTTGGTAATGGTGTGTCTAGTAAATCGAGACGTGGTCTTGTCATTATTTCTACCACTTGAGTACAATCATGGGGTTCCCCATCTTCTTCAGTTGGTAGCAGTGTAGATGGATTTAACACAGTGCACCTTTTCAATGTTACATTTGACATTGTGAGTAGGACATTTTGCCAATGCAGTGATCGGGCAGCACTAAGATGAGCTGTCCTTGACTGCATTAACAAAGCGTGTACTGCATGGGGAACATACACTATTAGCTGATGGAAAGCCACCAAATCTGAACATGCCAATACTGCTTCGACCGCAGAGGCTACGGACCGTAGGCACTGGGGCATGCCCTGTGCGACAGTGTCTAATCGTTTCGAATAGTATGCTACTGGACGTCGACGATCGCCATGAGGTTGTGTCAGAACAGCAGACATAAACCCCTTTTTCTCAGACACGAATAGTTCAAAAACTTTTGTATAGTCAGCCAACCCTAGGCTAGGCGCAGTGGTAAGTGATAACTTTAGTTTTTCAAATGCCATTCTTCGCTCTTCTGTCCAGGTTACTGGATCAGTCAATTTTTGAACCTCATGAGCTGCCATGAGCAGAGGATTTGAAATTTCAGCATAATCTTGAATCCATGGTCTACAGTACCCCGTTACCCCTAGGAAAGACATTGTCTGTGACTTTGTAATTGGTTTCGGAATTTTTCGGATCGCATCAATTCGATCTAGGCCTAAAGCTCGGCCATTTACTGAGATAAGGTGGCCCAGATATCTCACTTCCTTTTTGACTAGCTGCAACTTATTTTTAGACACTTTATGTCCATTTTGTGACAAAAAATTCAACAATGCACGTGTATCACATTCACAGGAGGCTTTGTCTGGAGAACAGATTAATAAATCATCAACGTACTGAATTAATGTACTCCCCTTTGATGGGACGAAACTTTCCAAATTTCTAGAAAGTTCTTCTGTAAATACAGTTGGAGATTCTGTGTAGCCCTGTGGCATCACAGTCCAGGTCCAGCGTTTATTTTTAAATGTAAATGCCAACCAATATTGACTATCTGGATGCACTGGAATTGAAAAGAATGCATTTGCCAAATCAATCACGGTAAAATGAGTAGCGTTGTTGGGTATCTCAGATAAAATTGTTGATGGATTCGGAACGATTGGGGAGCGTGGCTGAATAGCCGCATTCACCAATCGTAAATCCAGCACAAACCGCCATTCACCTGATGCCTTCCTCACTGGAAGTATAGGTGAATTTATGGGTGAATTTTGACAAGGCACAATGGCACCCTTCTCAACCAACGCAGCGTGCACTTTCGAAATTCCCTCGACAGCTTCCTTGCTGAGAGGATATTGAGACCTAAATGGCCTATATTGCGTCTTTGGTGTGATAACGAGAGGCATTGCATTCTTTATATGTCCAATGTCAAATTTATCTTTAGCCCAAAGGGTTTCTGGAATTCCTGACAATAAATCAAAATCATTATCAATCTTATCAGGAATGAATTTTCTTTCCTCGCTGCACAACCTGTGAACTGTTACTTTTTGCATTGTTGGATATGCTCTTACCCCTGCATCATTTTGATAATTTCCCTCATCATTCCAAGTCCAACCCCCTTTCTCAACCTGCTCTGTGAGCCACACTCCTACTTCCGCCCAAGAGCTTCCTTTCTTTCCCACTGAGACATGAGGCTGGACTTGCAACTGTCGAAAGAAAATGGATTGAGAATTTGTTAAATTTACAGTAAATGCAGAGAATTGTTGTGATATTAAGAGATATTCAAGAGTTAATTTCTCACCCGGAAGCTCACTTAACCATTTTCCTCATACTTACTGTCTCTCTCGGGGCCCACAAACCACGATGTACAATGGAAATGAGGTGGCTTTTCATGATCTGCCGGTAAAAACTCATACTCTGAATATGGGTCAAATGCGGGTGTTATAGCCCAGTTATAATACATATTTGGTAACATTTGAGCAAAATTTCCATATTTTTGTGTCACTGTTATTCCTTCACATGAAACATCAATTGTCATTTCCAATTTAGACATCAAATCTCTACCTAATAAATTTAGAGGACATGTTTCAGAAATCAAAAATGGGTGTGTGCATGTTTTATTTCCATTTATCACTGTTAATGGCTCTGATAGTTTATCAATTTGTGCTAAACCTGAAATACCATATGTTGTGCGAGTTTGATCAGAAAGTGTCAGTTTGTCAAACCTGGATGCAGTCTTGATTGTGATAATTGAGAAAATTGCACCGGTGTCAACAAGAAATTCAACTGGAAGTCCTTGAACAGTTAATGTCATCATTGGGTTTGAGTTTGAGTCTTTTGTTAGTTGTAGCAATTGAGTGTCAGTCTTCATTGAGTTTGAGTTTGTCAGATGTGTGGCTGGTTGAGTGTCTCTCTCCTCATCCTATGCAGTCCGATACGGCGTCGGTGGGGGCGGGTGGAATGAGGAAGCTCTCTGCTCTCTGTAGTTCTGCTTTCTTGCCTGATAGCTCTCCTGTTGTGGATGACGTTGTTGTTGCTGTTGCTGTGGGTAGCGCTGTTGTGGCTGACGTTGCTGAGGAGAATAGTTTTGACAGCTTCTAGCCCAGTGTCCTCTCTGTCCACAGATTCTGCATCTGCCCGCAGTCTTTATCCGAATCTCTCTCTCCTGCTGTTGATCCCACCTACTATTTCTTGACGGTTGGTTGTTGGATTGACTTTGGTAGAACATGTACTGGGCAGTCTGCAACTTATTTTCCTTTTCTGTGTTCTTCTTTTCATCATTGTGTTCGGCATGCTTTGCGTGCTGCATCACCACTTCAAGATCCTGTGCTTCCCATGCAATGCAGGTCAGTCGTACAGCTCCCTGAATGTTTGGAAGGAGGCCGTTGACAAAGTGATGTTTCAGGACCCCACTGTTGTCAGTTCCTTCTGGAAGACCTGCACATTCATCAACAACAGTCTTTAGTCGTGCAAGATAAGCAGAGACTGTCTCACCTTTCAATTGTTTCGTGTTAGTGATAGCGGCCCAGTCAGGTTTTATGGGGAAAGCCAACCTCAGCCTTTCAACCATTGCTGCCCACTGATTTCTCCACTCTTGAGTTTCAGTTCCTCCTTCATCCAGTCGTGGCAGGGTGGGGTTGAATGCAGCAGCAGGAGGAGTCCCACGAATTTCAGTCCATTTCAGACCCATCTTGCCACTGAAAATTGCAGCCCAGTCTCGACCTGTGGGTTTATAAGTCACATCAACATTTGTAACTGCGGCAATAAAACGTTCTACTCCCTTTTCTGGATTTGGGAGGGCTGCTGTCACATTTAGTAATTCCTCCAGATCCCACGGCCTTTCCAGCCACACGGGACCGTCTGCACCTGGAAACTGGAGCATAGGCAGATTATAAGCTTCTTTGGGTCTTTTCTCAGTTACAGAAATTGCTCGAGTTTTCATTGGGTGTTGGAGAGGTGGTTTTTCAGCTGCCTTTCTTTTGACACTTTTAAACACACGTTTGAGTGGCGTTTTCAGTTCTGGTGTCATTGCTTCATCTAACAGTTTTCTCACCTCTCTGTAGATGCCCCCTTCTTCACTCTTATCCTCATCCGAACTCTCACCCTCCATTTCAACTTCCTCTTTTTCCTGGAGCTGTCCTGCAGAGCCTCCATCTCCTAATGCAGGTCGAACTTCCCCTTCTTCAGTGTCTGCAGCAGCCGCTCTGTACGGAGGGGGCCTTGAGATGGGTGGTGGCTGAATATCATCCAATTCCTGCTTCCTCTTTTTTGTCTGCAAAGCAATCAGAGAATCTGCAGCCCGCTCACCTTCTTTTTGGCTCTCGTAGCGCATCTCAGCCTCCCGTTCCCATTTCCGAAACAGTGTCCAGTTAATCTTCTTTCGTTTCTTTGGTGCCAAATTTTCAAGGAGACGTCGTGTTTCTCCTAAAATTTGACACACTCAAAGTACCACAATCAGCAAACTGACCCTTTGTTAATTTTGACCAGAGTTTAATTTGAGCAATTTGCTCCTCTCCCAACTTCCACTTCCTGATCAATTCTTTAAACGGACCCTGAATTTCAGTTTTTTCAGTTTTCTCTTTACCACAACATTTACCCATTTTATTTATTTATTTATTTATTTATTTTTTTTAGTCAGAAGCAGTTCTTCAATTGCAGAAAGATCAACAAAACAAAATCAAAGAAAAATATAGCTGCGAGCAGCGATGAAGGGCCCAAGCCGGTGGCACCGCAACCCCGGTTCCTTAGTTACCTAAAAGCACCAGGGTGGCCATGCCACTGGCTTTGGCCCTTCATTGCGGATCACAGCTATATATATATATATATATATATATATATATATATATATACTGTATATATACATATATATATGAAGCCGGTGGCACCGCCACCCTGGTGCCTTTAGGTTTATTGTGCACGACATGCAAAATATAACCCTGCTTTGACTGATGCAAGCTCTACAGCACAGTTTATAGTAAGAAAGAATATAGTAAGAAAGAAAAGTAAGCTGTTACTCTGAGATGGTTTGGGAAACAAACATTCATCATGTCGCATTGGTTTTAGTTACTTGTCCTCGAACAGAGCCCTAATCTGTTTATATTTCAGTTACACATTCTACATTGATTAAAAAAGAAAAATCAAATGTGTTTTTAATTCATACAGAAATAAAATATTTATAATTCAGCTGAGAATAAAGTTAGTTCAAATTTTAAGAAAAACAAATATATGATCTGAAATATAGCACATTCATTTTTAAATTCATTCAGGTTCAATTACCAAAAATACAATCTTAATTTAATTTAAAGCAAATAATAAATCTAAAATATATGGGTTATATGCATATTTTGTAAAAAAAGAAAAAAAAAGAAAGAAAGATATATATCCAAAAACACAAGGCCTTAAACTTTAACAAGGGTGCAACTCTTATCACTACAACAAACATAGTCACACACACAAGTCAAGTCACTTACATTTTATATGCAATATTGACTTTTTAGATGCAATATTGACTTTTTTCTGTTTCAGCAGAGAAAATAGTTAAACAAAGATCACAGCGACCCATCGCGCATCTCAAAGCAATGTGTTTTCTCATTACTGAATGATTCAGCATTTTGAATCCATGACTCGTTCATTAAGACGGTCATCTGGCGACACCTTATGGTGATTTAGGGTTATGTTTAAAAGTATCGTTCTTTACAGCGATTTTTAATTGACTCCTGTTAAACCAATCTCGTAACATTATTGTGTAACCGATTTAATTTGATCAGCCTTACCTAGGGTAACAGCCCTATAGTGTCTTATTATTCTAAATTATTGAATTTATTGATCAAATTTACTAATGAAAAATGAAGCATACATTTATTAAGACTAGGCTGCCCTGCAGATATTAGGCTACAATATGCAGATTTAAATATACCATTTATCAAATAATCTGTTTATTTTTAGGTTACACATTACATTGTTTAAAAAATAAAAATCAAATGTGACCCGCTCTGGCGAAATGAGTCGGAAGTTGCAACCTTCCATTTTAAGATATGGGCCGATTATGTGGAAAAACCATGAAATAACAAAAAAAAAAAAAAATTTTTTTTTTTGCTAATTTCAAAGAACAGACATTCAAAAATAATCTCACAGGGTTTCGTAGTCGAGATAATTGAGTAAAGGTATTTAAATAACGATTAAAGTTGTCAAAGCTTTAAATTCGCTGAAATAAACATTGCTCTTCTCAACTCCCCTCGTCACCTCTGAGCATTTCCCGGGTATCCCCTGAAACGTTGAACTCACTGGAGGCTTCTAACCTAAACTGCGTGAGTATATTTATCTGCAAGAAGAATATAGCCTATGTAAGGCTGTAACGATCGCGACACTCAGATCCACGAACCTGTGTCGCGGTGTGAGAAGACAGAATCACGACACCGACACGTCCCTTCAACTCCCGAAGTTATCCTTCACGTCCAGACCCAATGCTAGCTACAACATCTTTAAATTACTATTAGTATTATTTGAAGTTAACATTATAAAATACGTAGACTTACACCACAAAACTTAAATTATTACTAAATTTTTTTAAATTGGGCAATTTCAGCATTATGGAGGAGATCCAATTCCCAGATAATTAAATATTTTAATAAATTGGCCTATGTGAACCACACTGCACAAACCAAAAGTAATACTCACCGGATGAAGAAGGGTTGACTCTCTCCAGAACATAAAATCTTTATTTTATTTTCCGTGTTCGCATTTATGAGGAAAAACAATCCGAACGTGACCGTTCTCTGGAAGCAGCACTAAAACTTTCACATAGCTTAAACATGCAAGCACAAAGCCTTTCTTTAAAGTAAATTTCGTTTTAAAATAATTATCTTAATTTAAATCAATGTTTCATCAACCAATTACTAGGATTTAATAATAAGAAATAAATTGCAGACAATAGGCTAGGCCTAATCACGACGCGGAGACGCGCGGCACGTGAACTGAAGCTTGTCTCATGAACCGAAAGTCAGCGTATAAGGTAGCCTATCCTCACAGACATATATATTGAAATGTCTACTTTTAAACACAACCATTCAAAATGAAAGAAAACAGACTGCTCTCTGCTTATGTGGGCTAATCCGTATGAAAACTGAATTTCTCTCTTACTCCTCTTTAATCTTTCTGATTTTAGAACATTTTTGTAAAAGTGACTTTTTAATTATTTATTTCAAAAAAATTAAAAATAAGTTGAGTTTCAGCCTCGTTAAATTGCATTTATATATGTTAATCTATTTGGTCAAATTAAGCTATATAAAATAAATAGTTTATCCCTTAAAATGCTAT
The DNA here is from genome assembly GCF_016745375.1 of Pimephales promelas. Next base: position 6,184,197 of record NW_024121455.1, read on the forward strand.
GGATTTTGAAAGATATCAAAAAAAAAAAAAAAAAAAAAACGGGCAAAAAAACTTTAAAAGCGATTTTCTTAGGTTTTCAATTGGAAAAAAAGGGCAGACGACCAGAATTCAAATCTGTATATCGTTACAACCATTCAAGGTATGACCAAGGTATCATTTGAAAGCTTACAGTGTCCTCTTTCCATTAATATCAAAATCTCAATTTTTAAATTTGGGTCACTGTGACTAATTTTGCTGGATCAGGTCGGTCACAAATGTGTTTTTTATTGTAGTATTATTGTATACAGAAATACATTATAATTATATATAATATACAAAATATAACCGTGGGCGCGATTAAACAGTGTTACAATAAAACTCAACATTGTGTTTTTTAAAAATAAATTCAAATAATACAAATCCCGAAATTGCGCTAATTTTAAAATTAAACTAAAACTCATGGCTGCACAAGCATTCATAACTGTGCGCGCCAACAGCGAGGAACCAGCAGAACAGAGTGAACGGTTATTCTGTTTAGTTCAATCCTACTTAATAGGAATTTATTTAAAATGCTTGCTCTATGTATTAGCCATGTATTTCTCCTAGGACAACTATTCAAACAACCCATAATTCTCAACTTCCATTTTAATTGTCGTAAAACTTAGAGCTTGAAAGTTGTTTGGCCTGATGTGATCTATAATTGTACCGAGTTTCATATTAATTCACGCAAGTGTGTTTGATTTATGGACAAATGTTCGAATCCCAGTCCAGGGGGCGCTGTCCAGCCGCCCTGCCACGCCCGATGACCAGCTTCAGCTCGGCCCTGATGGCCATGGGTTCTGACCCGTGTGCAAAGTTTCAAGAGTTTTAGAGGATGTTAAGGCCCCCGAAAATGCCAGAGAAGTCGCACACAGCAAATAAAGGGTTAAAATTAACCTGACAGGCGCCCCTCCTCTCACTCACACAGAGAGACACTGAGAGACTGGCAAAATTCTAAGATTTTCTCTACATTCAAACAAAGATATCTGACTTTCTGTGGGTCCTAGCTAATGAGTGTCAATTAGAAAGTTGTCCGGCTCGAGGAGTACAATATACATACCGATTTTTGTAACTCTAGTTAAAACTAACAACCCCACTTTTGTCAAAAGGTGGTGCTACTGAGCCCTCACCACGCCCGTTTCTGAAACTTTGCACATGTCTACTGGCTAATAAATGTGATGTGTCTGTCGAGTTTCATGCGATTTGAAGCATGCTAAGGGTCTCAAAAGCATCCTAAAAGAATGGTAAAGTTTGATGCGTTGCCACGGCAACAGTTTAAAAGATATCAAGAATCCATTCACAGGTCTACATCTGCCGTATATTTACATTATACAGATTAAGTTTGAAGCAAATCAGGTAAAAATAAAAGGGTGATTTCAAAGCATTTTGAAAGTGACACACTTCCTGCTGCCAGTTGGTGGCGCTATAACTTTGACTCACAATAGTCACATCCATGTGATCGTCCTCTTACAGCGAACACACTGCTGAAGTTTCATCAAGATCAGTTAATGTATGCTGAAGTTATAACACACTTCCTGTTTCACGTTTCTCGCCATAATTTCGTTTCCTCGCCACGGCCAAACCGTTCGAGATATCAAAAATCCCCTCGCAAACTTTCATCCTCAATTCCTTGACTTCATGCTGACCGAGTTTCGTGCCGTGTGTTTGAATTCTCTAGGAGGAGTATTGCACATTCCATTGCGAGCGTTTTACAAACAAACCTCAATAGCCGACTTCCTGTTGGGCTGGGGTAAAAAGTAATAGTTTGAGGTATTTATGAACGATGAGATCAACATGTGTACCGAGTTTCATATTATTACATGCAAGCGTGTTTGAGTTATGGACCAAGTGTTCGGACCCCGTTCCAGGGGGCGCTGTCTAGCCCCCCTGCCACACCCAGGTACCATCTTCAGCCCGGCTCTGATGGCTGTGGGATCTGACCTGTGTGCAAAGTTTCAAGAGTTTTCAAACCCGTTAAGGGCCCCAAAAGCCGCTAAGAGTCTCAAAATCATCAAAAAAAAGAATTTTAAAGTTTGATGCGTTGCCACGGCAACAGTATCAAAGATATCAAGAATCCATTCACAGGTCTTCATCTGCTATGTATTTACATTATACAGATTAAGTTTGAAGCAAATCGGGTAAAAATAAGAGGGTGATTTCAAAGCATTTTGAAAGTGACACACTTCCTGCTGCCAGTTGGTGGCGCTATAACTTTGACTCACAATATTCACATCCATGTGATCGTCCTCTTACAGCAAACAAACTGCTGAAGTTTCATCAAGATCAGTTAATGTATGCTGAAGTTCTGACACACTTCCTGTTTCACGATTATCGCCATAAGTTCGTTTCCTCGCCACGGCCAAACCGTTCGAGATATCAAAAATCCCCTCGCAAACTTTCATCCTCAATGCCTTGACTTCTTGCTGACCGAGTTTCGTGCCGTGTGTTTGAATTCTCTAGGAGGAGTACTTCAAATTCCATTGCGAGTGTTTTATGAACAACCCTAAATAACCGACTTCCTGTTGGGCTGGGGTAAAAAGTAATAGTTTGAGGTATATATGAACGATGAGATCAACATGTGTACCGAGTTTCATATTATTACATGCAAGCGTGTTTGAGTTATGGACCAAGTTTTCGGACCCCGTTCCAGGGGGCGCTGTCTAGCCCCCCTGCCACGCCCGGGTACCATCTTCAGCCCGGCCCTGATGGCCGCGGATTCTGACCCGTGTGCAAAGTTTCAAGAGTTTTTGAGCATGTTAAGGGCCCCAAAAGTGCCCAAATAGTCGTATAAATAATAATAATAATAAATATAGCTGCGAGCAGCGATGGCGGGCCCAAGCCGGAGGCACCGCAACCCCGGTTCCTTTAGTTACCTAAAGGCACCCGGGTGGCGGTGCCGAAGGCTTTGGCCCTTTCATGATTAAATGTTAAAACGGCTTGCCATACTCTGTCATTTCGACTAGTCACAATTATGTTACAGATATCTTAAATGATAATACAAACTATCCAAAGTGTAACGACTAGACAGAAAGACTTTGTTGATATCTACAATGTTAATTCCGGACAGGCAAACTTAGCTTTTAAATGTTAAAAGGGCTTGCCATACAGGGACGTAGGCTCAGAGAGAGGCTCACCATATTCAGACCAAAATATCTGACTTCCTCTTGGTCCGAGCTAATGACTATGTATTAGAAAGTTGTACGGCTTGAGGAGTACAATGTATATAGCGATTTTTGTAACTGTAGATAAAACTAACAACCCCACTTTTAAGTATATATATGGTGCCTTTAGTGTTATTCTGCACGACGTGCAAAAACTTAACCCCCGCTTTTTTAAGTATATATATATATATATATATATATATATATATATAAAGAGGGTTATTCTGCACGACGTGCAAAAACTTAACCTCCGCATTGACTGTCGAAGAGAAGTGTGCAGAAGAGCTTGCATCAGTGAGGGCTTTGCAAAATATATATACATACAAACACACACACACACACACATATAAATGAGGTTAGTGTTTTACAATATTAAGGAAAGCAAATGTATTGAAATATAGCACATTAATTTTAAATTCATTCAGCTTCAATTACCAATTTGTAGTTTACCAATTTATCTTACTTTTATTTAAAGCAAACTATACATTTAAAAGGGGGGGGGGGCAAGTCAAGTCAAGTCACAGGCTATGTCAAGTCAAGTCAAGTCTTGTAGTAGGTTAAGTCAAGTGCAAGTCAAGTCACCTTATTATTTTAATTTTACATGCAGAATCTGATCTTAATAAAATGAAAAGACAAGATAAGTATTTGCCAGTAAATTACAATAATTTGCATTGTAAATACTCATGTTCAGTAAAATACACCATGGAATCAAACAAAATTGTAACTTCATAAAATTATTTATTTTTCACTTCTGCCAACAGTGTGTTTGAAATGTTTTAAATTTTCAACATTGAGTCCATAAAACAAATAACAGCTTAACATCCTACAGACTCTCTGAACACCTTCCTCTCTCTCAAACACAGTTTACAAACAATATTAAACTTTGTTACATTTCTCCTCTCTCTCTCTCTCTCTCTCTCTCTCTCTCTCTCTCTCTCTCTCTCTCTCTCTCTCTCTCTCTCTCTCTCTCTCTCTCTCTCTCTCTCTCTCTCACACACACACACACAGTGGCGGTTCTAGACCATTTCAACTGGGGGGGCCAAGCTGGGGCCAGTTGTACTGTTAGAGGGGCCAGTTACATTTAGACCTTATCATTTTCTGCACTGCACTGAATGCATAAATAAGCAAAATACCATGTTTATAATTATCCAACAATTTGCATTTGCATTATATTTTTACATTTGCATTACATATATCAGTCTGTATTTGAATTTCCATTTTATTTTTTTACATTGAATATACAGTATGTATATATATATATATATATATATATATATATAATTTTTACAAATTAATCTACGATTTTTGTGGTTTTTTTTTTTTTTTGCAAAAAGATCAGCAAATTATCCTCTAAACTGGCCTTTTTAGGGGGCTTTCCTCTCAGGGTGAATGAGCTTTTTTATAATTGTTTTTTCCTGACATCTTTGAAAGACAGAAGCAATAATTAATGCATCTTTGGCCAGGATATAATTATAAAATATGACATGATTTTAAAAGTGACCTATAATATCGACTATGCAATACACTTTAATTTATCTAGTGCTAATAAAATTATTAAGCCTATTTGGAGAGAGAGATGTTTATAATGTGACAATATGTCAGTCATCGTGATTCGTGTAATAAGATGACTAGGCCTAGACTACTTGTTCTGAGCAGGTGTTGTCAGTGAACAGGCTGTAAAACTGTTGTCTAAGTTACAGACTGATACTAATTAAATGGGAAACGAATCGATTACCTAACGTAACCTCGGTTCTCTCTAGATGAGGGAACGAGCATTGCGTAAGCTAGCTTACGCTACGGGAAAGATTCATCTTACATCAGTCAAGTTGTCATAGTTTTTGTCAAACAAGTTGTGAATTTGTTGTAACATTAAAACAGGAGATCATGACTTACTCCGTGCTCCAAGTGATGTTCGGAGCTCCAGTGATTAGTTTCATCTGTGGGACGGGTGAAGAAACTTTCGGAAGATGTTGTAACAGAATCATATGAACAATTCCAGGATATGCTTTTTTTCATTGGTTGTTGCGTTAAATTTTACCCAGATACAATAGTGCCCTTTTCTGATTGGCTATTAAGTAGCACTTCTCTTTTTTTGATTGGCTGATGCGTAGCAGGGTCGACTGCTGAACTCCAGGCGAGACGCGCTTGATTCTCACGTGAGAGCGGCGCGGCCAGAGAAATTGCGTATATTAAATATATTATTAATAGTTTTTCCGCATGAGAAATACAATGTGTGACGGGAGTGTGAGACAAAAGACTGAAACGAGTGACTGTCATGCTCAATGCGTGACACACTATAAAAAAAATATTTCACACTGACTCCACATTTAGGGGGGCCACAAGGGGGTCCAAGCTTGTTGTCGCAGGGGCACTGGCCCCCCAGGCCCCCGCCTAGAACCGCCACTGCTCACACACACGCACACACACACTTTCTCTCTCTCTCAAGAAGCAAAAACATGACTGCTAAAGGTTGTATCAGCGATGGCGGGGTAACATCACTTAACATCACGAGTGATATTCCCTTAGGCCACGCCCCCTTGTCTCCCCAAAGTATTATAAGCAATCATGCGCATCCCGTGTGCAGAATGATGCACTTGAAGCAACACCAAGTCACAGCACGCAACGCTTCACATTGAAAAGAACATAGCGAAGGGATGGTATCTATAATCTATGCTTAGTAGGGCTGCACGATTTGGGAAAATGTTATATTGCCATTATTGAGCCAATATTGCAATTGCGATTTGCGACTCCGATATAATAAAATGGTTTCATGAGTCCAACTTGCTTGGTTCTAAAGTAAAATGCACACACAGATTAATGTTTATTTCTCAACTCAAACTAAAAACAACAACAACAACAATAAATGATTGATAACACCTATAATGATCAATAAACCATCAACCAAACCAACATTACAGTGATTCCATCAATTGAAAGCCATCAACTTTTTAAAAAATTATTAGGCTTAAAAAAAATATATAACAGCTTTTAAATTAAGTGAACTTCAAACAATCCCCACATAAACCCATAATAAAAAACATATTTACCTGTGCCCTTCCTGTCTTAACAGGTACAGAAATTGAATAAAGTTATCAAACAGTCTGCGCTGCCTGAATCATAAATTATATATATAATAATCCTTATTAAAGCTACAAAAGTTCTTTACTCAAGATCAGTGAGTAATTTTCTAATTTCCCTTTGTTCTTTTAACTTTACTGAAAGAACGCTTTATTCGCTGCTGGCCCTTTAAGAGCACCCGTTGCCGAGACGCGGATCTCACACGCGCCTCATAGCACAACTCACAACTCTCACATTTTGGCATAATTGTGTGTGCTATTGTTCGTTCAAGCTCGAAAGAGAACTGTTTATTCTGGGCTGGCACACGGTCAGTGCATGCGCATTATGCGAGTCTCATCTATTCTAATCTAGGGCACTCACAGGCAGCTTTTCACTTCTTGTCGTGCAAAATGCGAAAAGGCATTTGAACCAATAAGAGGGGGATCTTGTAACACTAGTCAAAGGATGACAAAAAAGAAGAGATGCTGCGCTAATAGCCCTACTTTGTTTATTTCATTTAAAATCGCGGCATTTTGCGTTATATAATTGCATAGGTTTGAGATCGCTATTACGACTGCGACAGGGGCGATTCTAGGGTCAGAGCTTTAGGGGTGCTGAGCACCCAATGAGCCCCACTGCCACCACCCACATTTTACACCCATATACGCTCCCTCTCTCTCTTCATTTTATTTATTTATTTATTTATTTATGTATTTGTAAGGGGGACAGTGTACACATTAATCAACATTAGAACAATGAAAATGTAACTGAGTTAGCTAAAATAGCTAATTTTCATCGGTAGTTCCCCAGCCAACAGTAAAAATAGGCAACCTTAAAGATATTAACAAATTTGTAAAACTATGTTGGGTGGCCTCTGTTCCTCTAGGGGGGTTCGGTTGCATGCTCCCCCGCTAGAAAATTTTGTAGATTTTAAGGTTAAATGCATCAATCTCGTGCTCTTTGAGAGTTTAAGAGATTCAACCCATGAACTACTCGTTGAACAAAGAAAAAGCATTGATTTGTACCAGGACAATAAAGAGGGCTCAAACATCTTTTTAGTTGAGTCTCAGTCTACATTACATTATCAATGGTGTTTTAGGATCCTAAACAATTATTATAATAATGTAATAATGATTTATATAATTATTCCTATGATGTAAAATCCATATGACTATTCTTAAAGTCTTGTGCTGTTTTATATAGGCACAAAGCCATATCATGGATTCGATTTTAGTTTGTTGGCAAAATATAACACTAGAGCCTTTTATGTTAGGTTATACATTTTACATCTCATATGTTGGGAAAAGGGAGAAGAGAGAGTTCGGCAAAAGGCAGATTCGAACTCAGGTCGAGCGCATCTAAAACTGCTTTAAAACAGTCACGCCCTACGACCTACGCCACTGTAGTTACTCCGTGACATGCATCTATTTACTAGAAAGACAGGTACTTAATGCAAATATACGCTCCGTTATCAAAAATGTAAAAAAAAAAAACCCTTCCCCTTGCTTGGGCTCATGGCGAACTTGCAATAAATAAATTTTATCAGACCGGCCCTCGCGGCCTCAAAACACTACCGGCTCACCGGGAAAACTCCCGTCTCTCCCGATTGCCACTCCGCTAACGTTACTCCACAGCGGAGGCGACCCGCTAGACTAAAACAGTCCGAAAATAAACACTTATAATAGGTGTACCATGGTGATTCAGGATACTGACTCTAGTACTCACCGATATGGTTTCGGAATCGGAACAACTGAAAGGAAAGAAGTGTGAGACACAGCTCTAGAGCGTCTCAGTTGATTCACAGAACTACCTAACGGCCCGGATTCTCATAACTCTGCGTGTGTTTCGCGCTGGACGGCCGTGCTGAGCGGTGCAGGTACAAGTAACATTAGAAGAAGATTAATGCTTTCATTTTCATTTTAAACCACAAACTACTGAGTATGTTTTGGACATTATTTAACCGTGTCAAAGACGAACAAAATTTTTAGAATAACAACATTTCTTGCTCCAAGTTTTAGGGGTGCTGAGCTCCTTTTTAGGGGTGCTGAAGCACCCCTAAAAATGGGCTAGCCTCGCCCATGGACTGCGATATAATTAATCGTGCAGCACTAATGCTTAGTGTATTCTAAAGGGCAATAAACTCCACTCCAGCAAGATAGTCATTTTATGCAAATCATAGACCTTTATGCCTTATCTACAAATAAAGTATAATATTGGGAACATTGATCTTGAAGAGAGTGTCGTCGTGTTACTGTCGCAACCGAACGCGACGCGCTAATGCTGATGCATGGAGAATGACTGAGGCGAGATGACTTTCCGTTAACTTTAACTTAGAGACTAAAATATTAATTTTACCACACATTAAGCTATTGAATGACTTTAGAAGTCTTGGAATATAGTGTGAAACTTGATTGTGCTTTACAGTTTTTTATGCCTTTAGTGGGGCTTAACAAAATAACACAATATGCAGAATGTCGGACGTCACTTATAGGCTAAACTGTTTTTATAGATAAAACTAGGCTATTTACATTCGGCAGTCATGAAAACAAATCTCAGATAACGGTTGACTAGGTAACAATGTGTAATTTTGCGCCGGAGTTCTCCTTTAACTTACATTAGCTAGCTAACTACGAACGAGCTAACCAGATAACATTAACAAATTGACAAGCACTTACTGGGCAGAATATGGCTCTTCAAATGACGAACGAAATTGGAGGTTGTCATCTGACTGTCCGCGATCTTAACGTTGCATGTCTTGCAAAGCGCTGTTCTTTTGCCATCTTGTTGTAAGAAATTCTTGAATCCAAAAGCGACGACGACCCTCGTTATCCCTCCGGCTGACATGTTGATGTGATCTGATGTAAGTGGGCGTGGTGTGCGCGTAAGGTATGAGAAGGCATGACTGATGATCTCTGATCCAGTCATGACAGCGCTATTCTCAGCCTGCGCTCCAGCTGGATCAACTTTATTTTTTTTACATAATTTATATATTTTATATTCAAACTGAAAACATGATGTGATTAACACTCAAGTCATATTATTACATGCAAGTGTGTTTGATTTATGGACCAAATTTTTAGATCAAGTTTATGGACCAAGTTAATTTAATTAATAAACTAATTATATAAAACTATTAATGCACTACAATTAAACTGGTTATATGCCTTTACTTATAAAAAATAAAAAACTTATTTAAAAAAATACCAGGCTTAAGGCATTTATTTTTTATGCAGGCCATACACACAGGAGTGAAATGGTTAATACCCCTCCCCTACAAACACACACACATTCACAGACAGGCAAAGACAGCAGGCTCAGATTGAGCAAGACCACATTCAAACAAACATATCTGACTTTCTGTGGGTCCTAGCTAATGAGTGTCAATTAGAAAGTTGTCCGGCTCGAGGAGTACAATATACATACCGATTTTTGTAACTGTAGATAAAACTAACAACCCCACTTTTGTCAAAAGGTGGCGCTACTGAGCCCTCACCACGCCCGTTTCTGAAACTTTGCACGTGTCTACTGGCTAATAAATGTGATGTGTCTGTCGAGTTTCATGCAATTTCAAGCATGCTAAGGGTCTCAAAAGCATCCTAAAAGAATGGTAACGTTTGATGCGTCGCCACGGCAACAGTTTCAAAGATATCAAGAATCCATTCACAGGTCTACATCTGCCGTATGTTTACATTATACAGATGACGTTTGAAGCAAATCGGGTAAAAATAAAAGGGTGATATCAAAGCATTTTGAAAGTGACACACTTCCTGCTGCCAGTTGGTGGCGCTATAACTTTGACTCACAATAGTCACATCCATGTGATCGTCCTCTTACAGCGAACACACTGCTGAAGTTTCATCAAGATCAGTTAATGTATGCTGAAGTTATAACACACTTCCTGGTTCACGTTTCTCGCCATGATTTCGTTTCCTCGCCACGGCCAAACCGTTCGAGATATCAAAAATCCCCTCGCAAACTTTCATCCTCAATGTCTTGACTTCATGCTGACCGAGTTTTGTCGAATTGGATCAAAGCTCTAGGAGGAGTATTTAACATTCCATTGCGAGCGTTTTACAAACAAACCTCAATAGCCGACTTCCTGTTGGGCTGGGGTAAAAAGTAAAAGCGCGAGGTATAGATGAAACTATGAGATCAACATGTGCACAGAGTTTCATATTATTACATACAAACGTGTTTGAGTTATGGACCAAGTGTTCGGACCCCGTTCCAGGGGGCGCTGACGAGCCGCCCTGCCACGCCCGGGTACCAGCTTCAGCCCGGCTCTGATGGCCGCGGGTTCTGACCCGTGTGCAAAGTTTCAAGAGTTTTCGAGCACGTTAAGGGCCCCAAAAATGCCCAAAAGGTTACAAAATAATAATAATAAAATATAGCTGCGAGCAGCGATGGCGGGCCCAAGCCGGTGGCACCGCAACCCCGGTTCCTTTAGTTACCTAAAGGCACCCGGGTAGCGGTGCCGAAGGCTTTGGCCCTTTTATGATTAAATGTTAAAACGGCTTGCCATACTCTGTCATTTCGACTAGTCACAATTATGTTACAGATGTCTTAAATGATAATACAAACTATCCAAAATGTAATTACGAATAGACAGAAAGACGTTGTTGATATCTACAATGTTAATTCCGGACAGGCAAACTTAGCTTTTAAATGTTAAAAGGGCTTGCCATACAGGGACGTAGGCTCAGAGAGAGGCTCACCATATTCAAACAAAAATATCTGACTTCCTCTTGGTCCGAGCTAATGACTATGTATTAGAAAGTTGTCCGGCTTGAGGAGTACAATGTATATACCGATTTTTGTAACTGTAGATAAAACTAACAACCCCACTTTTGTCAAAAGGTGGCGCTATTTAGTCCTTGCACATTGCCCGTTTCTGAAACTTTGCACGTCTACTGGCTAATAAATGTGATGTATCTGTTGAGTTTCAAGCAATTTCAATTTCAATTTGACTGTTGAAAAGAAGTGCGCCGATTAGATACTCAGGATCGGTATCGGCTCTGACACTGCCATCTTTGACGAGGCTGATTCAAATTCTATATTGTGCATATACTATTCTGTTAGGCACAAAGGCACAAAAACTTTCTAAAGTACCATAAAGTTTTTGTGTACTGTATTATTAGTGTTCTGAAGCTATTATGTGATATAGAAATTAATATTTAAGTCATTAAATTCAAGAACACAAACTTTTCCCTCTCTGCGCCTGTCAGTCATTCTCCATTCAGCATTCAAACAGCACGTCACATTCGGTTACAGTCAATGATGAAACGATCTTCAATGATTCAATGTTAATCCTATTATACTGGATCTTTAAGATAAAGGTCTAAAGGTCTATATTTTCGAATGAAGAAACTTTTTCTTGCTGGACTTTATTGCTGTAACTTAATCGTGTTACTTTCTACCGGGTGTCGGACGCTGTCGGTTAGATCACAACACTAGAGTCAGAGCACTATAATTGTTCTTCACGCACACAGTAACTGAAATTTAAACCTTTAAAAGAAAAGGCTCAATAAACTATTGCATAGATAGATAATGTATAATACACTGTTCATAAATATGTATTTCCTTTGTGCTTTGAACTTTTCAATACGGACTCAATGCGCTGTAACTTCATGTGGCTTCAAGCACATCATTCTCCGCTCGGGATGCACATAAGTGCTTTGTGCTGCACCGTATTGGAGCCGTAATATCATAATGCAGTGACGTAATGACAGATTATTAATTGCCTTTCAATTATATGTTGCTTTATAGCAGCCATGGCTATATTTTTTTTTAATGATTTTTGTTATCTTGTTTTTCATGAATGTATTTTTCAAAAATAAGAGCAATGTGTATTATCTATTATTAATATGGTTTATAATAGCATTTTTGTCATAGATTATGACAAAGTAATCATATGATCCACCAGCGAGGAACCAGCAGAACAGAGTGAACATTCTTTCTGTTTAGTTCAATCCTACTTAATAGGAATTTATTTAAAATGCTCGCTCTACTCCACACCATTAATGTCTTGTGCGGACATCCGTATTTTGACTTTCGGTTTTAAGTAAGCGATTTAAAAGCTCCCAAGTCCCAGCGGAGTCACACGTTGATTAACCGGTGGGAATATACACAATAGGCCTACCTGATATTGAACACAAGAGGGCAGTATAGCACTACGTATGACTCAGATTATTATTTTTTTATGAATTTTACAACAATTCTGGCTGTTTTTGAACGTAAACACAATTCTTAAATGAAAAAAAAGAAAAATTGGGGAAGTTATAATATTTGTATAATTTAATTTAGAAACAAATGATGTATAATTACATTTTTAGAAGATATGAGGCTTTTAGTGTTTACTTTTTTGACATTACTTTAATCTTTTGCCATAGTTGCACATGTCTATTGGCTAATAAATGTGATGTATCTGTTGAGTTTCAAGCAATTTCAAGCAAGCTAAGAGTCCCAAAAGCATCAAAAAATAATGTTAAAGTTTGTTTCGTTGCCACGCATTTTGAAAGTGACACACTTCCTGCTGCCAGTTGGTGGCGCTATAACTTTGACTCACAATAGTCACATCCATGTGATCGGTCTCTTACAGCGAAAACACTGCTGAAGTTTCATCAAGATCAGTTAATGTATGCTGAAGTTATAACACACATCCTGTTCCATGTTTCTCGCCATAATTTCGTTTCCTCGCCACGGCCAAACCGTTCGAGATATCAAAAATCCCGTGGCACTTTTTCATCCTTAATGTCTTGACTTCACGCTGATCGAGTTTCGTCGAATTTGGTTCAGTGCTCTAGGAGCAATAATTTAAATTACATTGCATGTGTTTTAAACACAACCCTAAATAGCCAACTTCCTGTTGGGCTGGGGTAAAAAGTAAGAGTGTGAAGTATATATGAAACGATGAGATCTATATGTGTACCAAGTTTCATATTATTACATGCAAGTGTGTTTGATTTATGGACCAAATTTTCAGACCAAGTTTATTGACCAAGTTAATCTGATTAATAAACTAATTATATAAAACTATTGTCAATTCACTACAATTAAACTAGTTATATGCCTTTACTTATAAAAAATAAAAATAAAAACTTATTTAAAAAATACCAGGCTTGAGAAATGTATTTTCTTTATGCAGGTCATACACACAGCAGTGAAATGGTTAAGCCCCTCCCCCTGCACACACACACACACACAGACACAGCCAGCCAGCCAGCCCAAGGCTCAGAGTGGCCATATTCAAACAAAAATATCTGAGTTTCTGTGGGTCCTAGCTAATAAGTGTCAATTAGAAAGTTGTCCGGCTCGAGGAGTACAATATACATACCAATTTTTGTAACTCTAGTTAAAACTAACCACCCCACTTTTGTCAAAAGGTGGCGCTACTGAGCCCTCACCACGCCCGTTTCTGCAACTTTGCACATGTCTACTGGCTAATAAATGTGATGTGTCTGTCGAGTTTCATGCAATTTGAAGCATGCTAAGGGTCTCAAAAGCATCCTAAAAGCATCCTAAAAGAAGGGCAAAGTTTGATGCGTCGCCACGGCAACAGTTTCAAAAGATATCAAGAATCCATTCAAGGTCTACATCTGCCGTATGTTTTACATTATACAGATGAAGTTTGAAGCAAATCGGGTAAAAATAAAAGGTGATTTCAAA